>CM069858.1:11638700-11891200 GCA_036172795.1 Pelodytes ibericus | reverse complement strand
CACAGACACCAGGACACGTCCCTCTCACCTCCTCCTAATACACAGACACCAGGACACATCTCTCTCACCTCCTCCTAATACACAGACACCAGGACACATCCTTCTCACCTCCTCCTAATACACAGACACCAGGACACGTCTCTCTCACCTCCTCCTAATACACAGACACCAGGACACATCTCTCTCACCTCCTCCTAATACACAGACACCAGGACACGTCTCTCTCTCCTCCTCCTAATACACAGACACGTCCCTCTCACCTCCTCCTAATACACAGACACCAGGACACATCTCTCTCACCTCCTCCTAATACACAGACACCAGGATACATCCCTCTCACCTCCTCCTAATACACAGACACCAGAACACATCCCTCTCACCTCCTCCTAATACACAGACACCAGGACACATCCCTCTCACCTCCTCCTAATACACAGACACCAGGACACATCCCTCTCACCTCCTCCTAATACACAGACACCAGGACACATCCCTCTCACCTCCTCCTAATACACAGACACCAGGACACATCCCTCTCACCTCCTCCTAATACACAGACACCAGAACACATCCCTCTCACCTCCTCCTAATACACAGACACCAGAACACATCCCTCTCACCTCCTCCTAATACACAGACACTAGAACACATCCCTCTCACCTCCTCCTAACACACAGACACCAGGACACATCCCTCTCACCTCCTCCTAATACACAGACACCAGGACACATCCCTCTCACCTCCTCCTAATACACAGACACCAGGACACATCCCTCTCACCTCCTCCTAATACACAGACACCAGAACACATCCCTCTCACCTCCTCCTAATACACAGACACCAGAACACATCCCTCTCACCTCCTCCTAATACACAGACACCAGAACACATCCCTCTCACCTCCTCCTAATACACAGACACCAGAACACATCCCTCTCACCTCCTCCTAATACACAGACACCAGGACACATCCCTCTCACCTCCTCCTAATACACAGACACCAGAACACATCCCTCTCACCTCCTCCTAATACACAGACACCAGGACACATCCCTCTCACCTCCTCCTAATACACAGACACCAGGACACATCCCTCTCACCTCCTCCTAATACACAGACACCAGGACACATCCCTCTCACCTCCTCCTAATACACAGACACCAGAACACATCCCTCTCACCTCCTCCTAATACACAGACACCAGAACACATCCCTCTCACCTCCTCCTAATACACAGACACCAGAACACATCCCTCTCACCTCCTCCTAATACACAGACACCAGAACACATCCCTCTCACCTCCTCCTAATACACAGACACCAGAACACATCCCTCTCACCTCCTCCTAATACACAGACACCAGAACACATCCCTCTCACCTCCTCCTAATACACAGACACCAGGACACATCCCTCTCACCTCCTCCTAATACACAGACACCAGGACACATCCCTCTCACCTCCTCCTAATACACAGACACCAGGACACATCCCTCTCACCTCCTCCTAATACACAGACACCAGAACACATCCCTCTCACCTCCTCCTAATACACAGACACCAGAACACATCCCTCTCACCTCCTCCTAATACACAGACACCAGAACACATCCCTCTCACCTCCTCCTAATACACATACACCAGAACACATCCCTCTCACCTCCTCCTAATACACAGACACCAGGACACATCTCTCTCACCTCCTCCTAATACACAGACACCAGGACACATCCCTCTCACCTCCTCCTAATACACAGACATCAGGACACGTCTCTCTCACCTCCTCCTAATACACAGACACCAGGTCACATCTCTCTCACCTCCTCCTAATACACAGACACCAGGACACATCCCTCTCACCTCCTCCTAATACACAGACACCGGGACACATCCCTCTCACCTCCTCCTAATACACAGACACCAGGACACGTCCCTCTCACCTCCTCCTAATACACAGACACCAGGACACGTCCCTCTCACCTCCTCCTAATACACAGACACCAGGACACATCCCTCTCACCTCCTCCTAATACACAGACACCAGGACACGTCTCTCTCACCTCCTCCTAATACACAGACACGTCCCTCTCACCTCCTCCTAATACACAGACACCAGGACACGTCTCTCTCACCTCCTCCTAATACACAGACACCAGGACACATCTCTCTCTCACCTCCTCCTAATACACAGACACCAGAACACATCCCTCTCACCTCCTCCTAATACACAGACACCAGGACACGTCTCTCTCTCACCTCCTCCTAATACACAGACACCAGGACACATCCCTCTCACCTCCTCCTAATACACAGACACCGGGACACATCCCTCTCACCTCCTCCTAATACACAGACACCGGGACACATCCCTCTCACCTCCTCCTAATACACAGACACCAGGACACGTGCCTCTCACCTCCTCCTATTACACAGACACCAGGACACATCCCTCTCACCTCCTCCTAATACACAGACACATGTCTTTTTTACTAAACCAATCAGAAAAACCTGAATGTAAATCTGATTCCCTTCGGCTCCTGGCACTGAATGGGTTACACAACGCCCACACGTTTCCCCCTCACAGATTAGGGGGGCATTGCAATAACCCCCACCCCTTCTGTGAATTGAGAAGGACAGATTAAGACTTGAGCCGTATTTTGCCAGAGATTATGCCCCCGGCAGGAAATTAAACCCGCACTGCTCCAAACACCCAGCCCCTCTCACCCGCTCCCAGGCTCTCTAGGACACAACCAAAAACTCCCAGGCAGACATCACCTCGGCAGAGCCAGGAGAATCCACTATACAGCGATATCTGCACATTACAGGTACTTCCCTGTCACTATCCCTGCAAAACACCAAATTTAACTACAGAGCCCACAATCCTGAAACAATCTGTACGGGGGGGACTACAGTGGATATATCTCAATCTCTCAATTGGGAATTATTTCCCCCTCAAATTAAAGTCAAAACGATGATAACAATGTATAGATTTATATAGTCCAGTCCAAATTTAGATGATGTTTCCCTTTTTCTGACATGTGCATACTTTTTTGTTTAAAAAATAAGTAATATGTCTCTTGCCTACAGAGCTTACAATCTAATGTGAATGCTACACAATAGCAACATCGCAAATTAAAGGGGGGGGGGGGGGGATTCCCTAGGTATCATTTATTTAATTCAGGGTTCGACAAATCCTAAAATCCCTACTGCTGGCTCCTAACTTTTTTCCTCTCGATTGTTTTACAAAAAAACTCTATGGAAGTACCGATTCCTTGGTAAGACTGGCTCCTAAATGTCTCTGTTTTGCTCCTCAGTCCTACAAACATTTGTCAGATTATTTCATTTATATTCCAAGTGACCGCCCCCCAGTCCCAGCAGAACAGGACCCCCGATGCCTGCCTCTTACTATGTGTTTTATATAAGTGTTACATAGCTGGTGGTGTATAAATATATGTATCTGCAGGTCCATGGATTTTATTAACCTGCTTGTGATATCAGATGACAGGTGTAAATGAGTTTTCTATTTATTTTTGTCAGTGATTTGCTCCGTCCCCCACTGTGAATTTATACTTTTATTTCCCATTTTGACATTTTTTTACCCATTAATCTCCTTTTTTTTTGTTTACAAGGAGAATTGAATCCAAGGATTTAAATGCATCATTAAAGGGGCTGTATCACCTAAACTTTGTTTTTTTACTGGGAACGTAGAGAATAAAAAATGATTGAAAATGATCTATACTCTGTGTTAGCAGAATTGCCAGTAAATGCCTAAATTAGGAGAAAAATGGGTTTTAATTGTCTGTGTCCTGATTATGACATCACCTGTGGCTTGAGATGCAAATGACACGTTTTCCCATTGAAAACCAGTTCATTTGCACATCAAACCATTAGATCCCTCACAGCCGTGGTACCAAAGTTTGCAGCACTACCGAATCTTGTCAATTCATTAATTTTTCTCTTAAAGTTAGGAGACAAATTTGTTTTAAAATGTCTGTGGCAGTCTCCTGCTTATGACATCACCTGTGGCACGGTATGCAACTTACACATTTCCCATTGAAAAGCAGATCATTTGCATACTGTGCTGCAGGTGATGTCATAAGCAGGCGACTCCACAGACACATTTAAAACACATTTTTCTCCTAATTTAGGCATTTACTTTTATTCTCTACACAGTAAATGCAATGTTTAGTTAATACAGACCCTTTAAGGTCATTCAGAGGGTGTATTTTCCAATAAATTGTAATAAAATAATTATTACATTTCATATATATATATATATATATATATATATATATATATATATATATATATATAATAATATATATATATAATGTCTTTCAGTTTCTTTTTATAATGCATCCAGTTTTTAAAATGCAAGTTTTTTGGGGGGGAGGGAGGGGTAATAAATGTGTACAGTTTATTAGACTGATTGGCACGCTGGAGAATTTTTCCAGCTTTGCTTTTAATGCCTGATCCTTGCAGTTCACTTTGTAATGGCTAGACCCCCCCCCCCCCCGCCCCCCCTGGTTCAGTTTAGTGCACGAGTTCTTATTCAAATATATTTTTTGAAGATTTTTCAAATAACAACATAAGCATGTATTCAATAATATACAGTAATAATAATGATAATATTAATTAATACAGAAAATATGTAAGATAATAATAGAACAGGGGATAAACTCTATAAGAACCTATTCTAGGGAGTATATACATTAAAAAACACCGACTTAATACAAATTCCTCTGACTGGAAATGTCCAAAAAGCTGAGAAACATGTATGTTATATGTAGGAGATATCCAGGGTCTGAGAAACATGTATGTTATATGTAGGAGATATCCAGGGTTTGAGAAACATGTATGTTATATATAGGAGATATCCAGGGTTTGAGAAACATGTATGTTATATGTAGGAGATATCCAGGGTCTGAGAAACATGTATGTTATATGTAGGGGATACCCAGGGTCTGAGAAACATGTATGTTATATGTAGGGGATACCCAGGGTTTGAGAAACATGTATGTTATATGTAGGAGATATCCAGAGTCTGTGAAACATGTATGTTATATGTAGGGGATACCCAGGGTCTGAGAAACATGTATGTTATACATAGGAGATACCCAGGGTTTGAGAAACATGTATGTTATATGTAGGAGATATCCAGGGTCTGAGAAACATGTATGTTATATGTAGGAGATATCCAGGGTCTGAGAAACATGTATGTTATATGTAGGGGATACCCAGGGTCTGAGAAACATGTATGTTATATGTAGGAGATATCCAGGGTCTGAGAAATATGTATGTTATATGTAGGGGATACCCAGGGTCTGAGAAACATGTATGTTATATGTAGGGGATACCCAGGGTCTGAGAAACATGTATGTTATATGTAGGAGATATCCAGGGTCTGAGAAACATGTATGTTATATGTAGGAGATATCCAGGGTCTGAGAAACATGTATGTTATATGTAGGGGATACCCAGGGTTTGAGAAACATGTATATTAAACGTAGGAGATATCCAGGGTCTGAGAAACATGTATGTTATATGTAGGAGATATCTAGGGTCTGAGAAACATGTATGTTATATGTAGGAGATATCCAGGGTCTGAGAAACATGTATGTTATATGTAGGAGATATCCAGAGTCTGAGAAACATGTATGTTATATGTAGGAGATATCCAGGGTCTGAGAAACATGTATGTTATATGTAGGAGATATCCAGGGTCTGAGAAACATGTATGTTATATGTAGGAGATATCCAGGGTCTGAGAAACATGTATGTTATATGTAGGAGATATCCAGGGTCTGAGAAACATGTATGTTATATGTAGGAGATATCCAGGGTCTGAGAAACATGTATGTTATATGTAGGGGATATCCAGGGTCTCGAGTAGGGCCATGCTACTCCCTACATAGACTTAGCATTGACTTCAAGCTGATTAAAATACTGGCCAGGTGGCAACCCTAGTTTTAAAACACAAAGGATTGTGGGGCCGTGGGGCAGAAAAAGGTTAAAACCTTAAAACAAGCTTAGTAACTTATACAGTCAGTGGACAAAACAAAAGCACACAAAAAAGCCTGATAATATGTTAATATCCAGGGCTTGAGAAATATTAGCAGGTTTTAGGAGCCAAGCACACCAATTCAGCAGCCAGCCTGGCTATATTCAGGAGCCAAGCACACCAATTCAGCAGCCAGCCTGGCTATATTCAGGAGCCAAGCACACCAATTCAGCAGCCAGCCTGGCTATATTCAGGAGCCAAGCACACCAATTCAGCAGCCAGCCTGGCTATATTCAGGAGCCAAGCACACCAATTCAGCAGCCAGCCTGGCTATAGTCAGGAGCCAAGCACACCAATTCAGCAGCCAGCCTGGCTATAATCAGGAGCCAAGCACACCAATTCAGCAGCCAGCCTGGCTATAATCAGGAGCCAAGCACACCAATTCAGCAGCCAGCCTGGCTATATTCAGGAGCCAAGCACACCAATTCAGCAGCCAGCCTGGCTATAGTCAGGAGCCAAGCACACCAATTCAGCAGCCAGCCTGGCTATATTCAGGAGCCAAGCACACCAATTCAGCAGCCAGCCTGGCTATATTCAGGAGCCAAGCACACCAATTCAGCAGCCAGCCTGGCTATATTCAGGAGCCAAGCACACCAATTCAGCAGCCAGCCTGGCTATATTCAGGAGCCAAGCACACCAATTCAGCAGCCAGCCTGGCTATAGTCAGGAGCCAAGCACACCAATTCAGCAGCCAGCCTGGCTATAATCAGGAGCCAAGCACACCAATTCAGCAGCCAGCCTGGCTATAATCAGGAGCCAAGCACACCAATTCAGCAGCCAGCCTGGCTATATTCAGGAGCCAAGCACACCAATTCAGCAGCCAGCCTGGCTATAGTCAGGAGCCAAGCACACCAATTCAGCAGCCAGCCTGGCTATAATCAGGAGCCAAGCACACCAATTCAGCAGCCAGCCTGGCTATAATCAGGAGCCAAGCACACCAATTCAGCAGCCAGCCTGGCTATATTCAGGAGCCAAGCACACCAATTCAGCAGCCGGCCTGGCTATATTCAGGAGCCAAGCACACCAATTCAGCAGCCAGCCTGGCTATATTCAGGAGCCAAGCACACCGATTCAGCAGCCAGCCTGGCTATATTCAGGAGCCAAGCACACCGATTCAGCAGCCAGCCTGGCTATATTCAGGAGCCAAGCACACCAATTCAGCAGCCAGCCTGGCTATAATCAGGAGCCAAGCACACCAATTCAGCAGCCAGCCTGGCTATAATCAGGAGCCAAGCACACCAATTCAGCAGCCAGCCTGGCTATATTCAGGAGCCAAGCACACCAATTCAGCAGCCGGCCTGGCTATATTCAGGAGCCAAGCACACCAATTCAGCAGCCAGCCTGGCTATATTCAGGAGCCAAGGGAATGGAACTTCCGTTATGTAGAACAGTCAAACATGCTAGGAGCCAGGATGGGGATGTTATTTGCCCTGGCTCCTGCAATTTGTCAATCCCTGTTAATATCTGTTACCTAGAAGATTCATCCTCTGTAGTCTGCAGGAATTGTGCAAGCAGAAAAGCAACTCTCTCTCTAGGAAAGTCTGGTTTCAATGCAGACTTAAACCCCCTGTCTCAAAATGTTCAAACCATTTGCTGAGCTACCTTGACCTGTTGCTGAGCTACAATCCCCAAAAGTGGCTGGCTTGGCATGATGGGATTGGTGTTGCAGCCCCGATACAGACAGATATGAATAGATAACTTGTAAGCCTGGCCGAGTTCCAGCCGCCTGCCGATGACTGTGTTAAACTCGGTGACACCCAGCGCCTGTGGTTGTGACTGTGCGAGGCCTGTGTGTGTGTGTGTGTGTGTGCGTGAGGACATTATTAATTGGTTTTATTGAGCTGCGCCTGTAGGTTGCCGAGTAATGTAGGTCACCTCTGCCCTGGTGCGATGCTCTGCGCTGCAGGCGGAGAGGGCAGAGTGACCTGCAGCGTACGAAGCTCTGATGCAGATCTCCGAGCTCCCCAAACCAACAGAAAGGTCCCCGGAGTGACCTCATATCAGCTGTTTCCTGTCTGCAGGAGAGAGGAGCACAATCTGACACAGGGGTAGCAGAGCATCGTATACAGAGAGGGGGGTAACTGGTTTGGACAGTTACTGTAAAGAAGTTTGTTAAAGGAAGATTGGATGTGCGATGCTGGAGGGGATGACAGTAGGGACTGTGATGATGGGGGAGGGGAAATGGCACTGCAATGGGTTAAAAAGCAGTGGTTCTGTCACGTGCGGTTCTAGGTTTTTGGGGTATCAAAGTGAGAGAAAAAAAATCAGATGGGAGTCCTCCTGTCAGCTGTTTACACAACTGTCTCCCTTCAGTTAGGCATGGCGGGGGCCTAAGCATCAGATCAGTATGGATTTTGGCCATCTCCTCTGGATCTGGGCAAAAGGCACAAAATGGGGGAAACGGGAGCAAAGGGTTTCTTACAGCTCTCTACTCAAGAAAAGTGCGAATTGCAGGGAATTGAGATGGGAATTTCAAACTTAAGGCCAAAGTAAATGAGTTGGAAAAATTCAGCTGCACTGCAGAAAACTTTCCAACTCGGCTACATTGGCCTAAAGTATGAAACTCCCTTCTCAATTCCATGCACTTCTCTCTTTGTTGAGTAGAGCCTTTGGGGTTTTTGGAGCCTGTAAACAACTATACAATTCCCAACAAGCAACACATAAATAAATGTCTGGGTGTGTATATCCCCATGTATCTAATACGCTGACGTCTCTGGGCTGAGGTCACAGCTATTCCGGACACAGAATTGATTAGAGCTGTATTTCTTCTGAACAATCACTTCCTCCGCTTCCTCCGGGAGTTTATTGATCTCCGAGCGCTTCCCTGATCCCCATACACATACTTTATAAGATGCACTCTGTCTTAAACCCAATGGACCACATTTAGACGCAAAGGCTGGGGCAGATCTGGGGCAAAATCAACGTGTAAACCAACTGAAATCAACATGTAAACCAACTGAAATCAACGTGTAAACCAACTGAAATCAACGTGTAAACCAACTGAAATCAACATGTAAACCAACTGAAATCAACATGTAAACCAACTGAAATCAACGTGTAAACCAACTGAAATCAACGTGTAAACCAACTGAAATCAACGTGTAAACCAACTGAAATCAACATGTAAACCAACTGAAATCAACATGTAAACCAACTGAAATCAACGTGTAAACCAACTGAAATCAACGTGTAAACCAATTGAAATGTTCGCGATCATCGTTTAATGTTTAGAATCCCGTTTATAGACGTGGCACAATCACCGTGGAAAACAGCGGAATGTTCTTGCTGATTAGTCCGTTAGTACAGCTGTATCCAGGCAGAGGCTCATTCTGATGTATATACACACTAATACTGCTTTTTAATATACAGGTTGAGTATCCCTTATCCAACATGCTCAGGACCAGAAGTATTTCACATAACGGATCATTTTTACCAATAAGATATATTAAAGCCTCTCAGCTCTCATAATATACAGTAATATTAATATAAATACTGTATAGAGAAAATAAATCACTGTTACTGTGATGTCGCTGTGATGTGATGTGAGGACTCGTTGGGAACCTGCCGTTGGCGTGTCAGGTCTGCACACGTGTCATTGTATTACCTAATGGGGGCGTGGGGGAATCCGAGCAGGCATGGAAAGGCTATATCACAGATTAAGGGGGCCGGACACTGAATAAACTGCTGTGTGTTTGCATACTGACAGGTGTGTGTGTGATAAAAGATCATTTTGGATAAGGGATACTTAATCTGTAATTATTATTTACTGTGAAGCTGCACTGTCTCTTTAAGGTGTGCACATGCGGGGTTAAGTACGGGTATCATAGCATACATGCTCTAATAAAGAAACATTGTATAAGACGCCCTCCTGCTTAACCCAAGAAATAAATATTTTCCAGAACATTGATACTGTCTGCTGTGTAATCAATAATAATCCTAATTACCTATCAAAGCTTTCAAATACAGTATTGATTATCTTTGGTTTCTTAATCCCAGTGCCTGCGCCTGACGTACGTATGTATAGTTGGAGACAGTTTATTATTACATTATGTTATTATATTAGCATGTTATGTTATTATTGTTACCTAATCATGGTGATTAGTCATAAAAATAACTTTGCATTATTCAGACTATAGAAAAATCTCTACAGGTTCTGCAAATTTTAAAAAAATACTTAGGGGACTGCGATGGAGAGGGGGTCGGGACTACGATGCTTGTGGAATAGGAGAGTGGAGACTATTATGTTGTGGCACAGGAAGCACCATCCTGCGGACATGTTTATATGAATATTAAAATATAAAACTAAAGTGATTATGAACCTGTTCCAGGCCCAGGACAAGAACACTACACAAAGAGCTCTACGGTCTAATACCCAATACAAAAACAATAATACTGTCAACCAAGACCCACTGCTTCCTGTATGTGTAAACTGACAGAGCCTCCATCACCTAAACACTGCTTATACTGTCAATGTATGAAACATGATCAAAATGATCTACACATTCTACTAGTGGAATTAGGACGCAATGTGCTGTAAATGTGTCTGTGTGGTTCGTGGCTATGACATCACCTAGTGGCTTGATATGCAAATGAACCACTTTCAATTCCAAATGTGTCATTTGCATATCCAGCCACAAGTAGGGTTGCCACCTTTTCTTCAAAAAAAAATAGCGGCCTTGGTACTGTCTCCGTAGACTTAACATTGGCCTGATGCCAATTTTTTACCCTAGCCACAAGATGATGTCATAGCCACAAGACACCACAGACACAATTACAGCACATTTTCTCCTAATTCCACCAGTAGAATGTGTCGCTCATTTTTTTGATTGTGTTTAATTCTCTACATTGACAGTATAAGCAGTGCTTGCGTGACAGAGTCTTCTTTAAATCAGTAGTAAGTGTACTTTTCAGATTCATTTAAAATAAAATCACACGTGGCCTCCTGCATAGTAGGCTCTACCAACCCCACTGGGAGGCAAATTCCGGTAACCACTTTTCATACGAAAGTACAATTCCATCCATTTACACCCCATTACCCACCCTCGGGCGTTGTCACCTTAATCTGTAGCCTTTAAAGTTTTAAAAATGATTTTTTTTTTTTTTTTTACTGTTTCTCAAAACCACACCCATGATCTGGGGACAAGGTTACTACACCCTCAAGATGCAGACACAACTGCCCCACCTTTCCCCCAGCAAGAGCTGTAGTCCATACCTAGATGCCGCTGGAATGCAGACATTCATGAACTGGAGTCTTCAGAGTATAAGTTAAAGGCCCAGTCTGGCTTAAAAATCCCCTACATTTTCAAAGTTTGCTTATTTTAACAATTTCTGCACTTATTAATATTTGCGTATTTGTTTGGTAATGAACTGGCACATAAGTTGCTCAGTCAGGAGCCTGTGTCAGGCTTGTCCCCCCCGGCATACAGCTGTACGCCATCATTCTTTCAGATACAAGTAGTGGGTGGAGTTAAGGTAAGATCTATTTAGTTGAATAGAAAAAAAATAATAATAATAATATAAAAGATTAAATTTAGAAAGGGGGATTACCAGGAATGACTTGCTCAAAATGCAGGGAAATTCTTGTGGCAGATCTTTAATACATAGATGAAATGTTACCAATTAAGACACATTGTATTTGGCATGGCCAGACCACGCACAATCAGATGATAACCTTTATAAAACTCTAAAAAAAATTTTTTATAGGGGATGTAGGACTGCCCCCCCCCCCGAGACAGAAGTCTAATTAATTCCTGTATAAATATAAATACTGTACTTAAATACATTTGAGCCAAAGAAAGAATAGGAATAGGTAGCCATCATCTGCCCCTCACTGTGCTGTGAACAAATCGGCAGGATGGCTCGTCTCCGGGGCTAAGGTTTAAGACTATATCGGGTAACAGGTTAATGGAATTTCGTCGGCCCTTTCCATCTCTCTGTCAGTCTAGCAAGGGAAATGCAATTAACATGAATTCATAGTGTTGTATGGCTGGCTGGCTTGGGTTTCAGGAATAATATATTTTGTGTCCATTAAGGATGGACCTAGATGAGATGCTAGATCGTTAAATCCACTCCGTCAACCTAAACATGGCTCATACTGTGAACGGAGAAAATAAAAAATGCTGAAAAAAAAATCTATACATTGTGTTAGCAGACAATCAAGGAAATGTAGAAAATAAAGCAAAAACAAATGTTTTAAATGTATCCGTGGCGTCACCTGTGACTTGACATGCAAATGACACATTTTCCATTGTATAATTAGTTCATTTGCATAATAAGCCACACATGATGTCATAAACAGGCGACACCCCAGACACATTTAAAACACATATCTCTCCTAATTTATGCATTTGCTGGCAATTCTGTTAACACAAGGTATAGATCATTTTTCATAATTTTTTTTATCCTCTACAGTCACAATGCTGCGGTGATACTGTTCCTTTAAGAGGAGCAACTCCTCACTAGCTATTGGGGGTTGGGGGGGGGGGGGAGACTTTGGATGCCCCCCCCCCCCCCCCCCACATACCGATTTTGTTTAAACATCAAAAAAATAAACTTCATGTACTGTAACTGGCAGCTCAACCTCCCCAGGAAGCATTCCAAATCTTTTATTCTTTCTGCTGCAGTAGGTGAAAAATTCAAATTTATTGCAAGTCTTCTGCGATGACTTTATACCCTTCGCAGAGTTCTGTTAATGAACAGGTCCCCAGAGAGAGGTCCGTGTTTAAAGCAAGAAGTGTTTCCCCCTGTGTGTTTGCTCCAGTCTAGTCCAATCCCGCAGCTGCTTGGCCGGATGCCTGGTGGCAGGAGGACGGGAGGGGCAGTAACTGACAGGCAGGTGAATGTACACCTGAGTGTGTGTTATTACAGCACAGTGCCGACTGACAGTCTGTGTGTTCTTTCCTCTTGCAGGACTGCCCATCTCCTGTGTGTCTGACCCATGTGAATCCCATCCCCAGGGCGCAAGAGAGGGCAGGATGCGTGAGTCACGGAGACGCTACCCCCACAGATGGGCGCATGGATCGGGTAAGCGGCTAAACCTCCAAACACTTGGGGAATTACTGCAAAAAAACGTGCCCCGTACCAAATGTCTTCCTATTTATCCTTTTAAAGTAAAGTGACTTGCTTATCAGTATCGATCAGCAGCTAGTGCTTTACTGCCAGAGGGGAGAAGTCAGATATTTAACCAGTGTACAGTACGTTGCACAGCCCTTTGGCGATCAAAGGGTTAAGTGCGCGTGCAACTGCCGCGACATGTGACGATACAACGAAGGTGTCGTCAACTTACTAATTATTTATTTAAAACACTCTTTTTTTAAAATATCTCTTTGGTCAGGAAAGCAACCTATAAAAAATGTATACTTTAAAATCAAGTTGTGTTTAATTAAAAGATGGTATCCAGTGGAGGCATTTTAAATAGAAATGCTTTAATGAAAGAATACAAATAAAGCACCTCATTGAGCGCTCATTGCTCTGTATAGCTCTATCAGGGGGCGGACATGTTGATTATAATCTTTGCTCTGTATAGCTCTATTAGGGGGCGGACATTTTTATTAGAATCTGCTCTGTATAGCTCTATCAGGGGGCAGATATGTTGTTTAGAATCTTTGCTCTGTATAGCTCTATCAGGGGGAGGACATGTTTAGAATATTTGCTTTGTATAGCTCTATCAGGGGGCGGACATGTTGTTTAGAATCTGTGCTTTGTATAGCTCTATCAGGAGGAGGACATGTTGTTTAGAATCTTTGCTTTGTATATCTCTATCAGGGGGCGGACATGTTGTTTAGAATCTGTGCTTTGTATAGCTCTATCAGGGTGAGGACATGTTGATTAGAATCTTTGCTCTGCATAGCTCTATCAGGGGGCGGACATGTTTAGAATCTGTGCTTTGTATAGCTCTATCAGGGGGAGGACATGTTGTTTAGAATCTTTGCTTTGTATAGCTCTATCAGGGGGAGGACATGTTGTTTAGAATCTTTGCTTTGTATAGCTCTATCAGGGGGCGGACATGTTGTTTAGAATCTTTGCTTTGTATAGCTCTATCAGGGGGCGGACATGTTGTTTAGAATCTTTGCTTTGTATAGCTCTATCAGGGGGAGGACATGTTGTTTAGAATCTTTGCTTTGTATAGCTCTATCAGGAGGAGGACATGTTGTTTAGAATCTTTGCTTTGTATAGCTCTATCAGGGGGCGGGCATGTTGTTTAGAATCTTTGCTCTGTATAGCTCTATCAGGGGAGGACATGTTGTTTAGAATCTTTGCTCTGTATAGCTCTATCAGGGGGAGGACATGTTTAGAATCTTTGCTTTGAATAGCTCTATCAGGGGGCGGACATGTTGTTTAGAATCTGTGCTTTGTATAGCTCTATCAGGAGGAGGACATGTTGTTTAGAATCTTTGCTTTGTATAGCTCTATCAGGGGGAGGACATGTTTTTTAGAATCTTTGCTTTGTATAGCTATATCAGGGGGCGGACATGTTGTTTAGAATCTTAGCACTGTATAGTTCTATCAGGGGGCGGCCATGTTGTTTAGAATCTTTGCTTTGTATAGCTCTATCAGGGGGCGGACATCTTTAGAATCTTGGGTCAGATGAAAGGAAGATCTGACTTCCATCTGACACTAGATGTTCGTCCCTGTATAGACCCATACAGCACAGAGAGGGCTCAATACGTTTATTTGTATTCTTTCTCCCCGCTTGTAGGGTGTCCTATGCCGTTCTACTTTTTAGTGCCTAGAGGCTGGTAGGACGACATAGAAAGTCCACAGACGTTCCTTAATGACCAAATCACCATCCGGTGTGAAGTGGGTTAAACAAGTACAAGAACAATGGCAAATTTTAGTTAAATTTGACCTGGAGCGTAAATTTACTGGCGTCGGTTACATATAGACTGTCAGACTCAACATGGCCTCATCTGACAGGTGGGATCCCACTGCAGCCCCCTGCTAAATACGGCAGACTTTGAGTATGGCATAAAACGTTATATGTGGGGGGCACGGGTTAGAATATCCGAATTCCTTCTTGTAAACATAATTCACATATAAAATTCTGTAATCAGCCGAAATCTTGATAACAATCTGCTTTTATGGCCTCCAGTTGGGAAAGCCGCCTAATCACCATGGTTTATTACAATTTTTTGTTGTTTTATTGGATTGTGGGAGACGTGTGATGATTTTCCCCCAATCCCCCCCCCCCCGCCCAGATCTACAGTCACTGAGAGTTCTGATGTATTGCGAAGTGTTAATGGGAGAGCGAGGGGTTAATGGTGCTTACTCCACTGTACCACCAGCTTCAGCTTTCTCAACAACTCCTAATTATCTCGGGAACAAGGCTCCTGCTAATTGCCCGGAATTGGCCTTGAACCTGTGAAAGTGACGTGGAGCAAGACTTGTGTTGACTCACATGTCCCTATTTATGGTCTTCGAAAAAATCTCTGCGCCAGGATTTTCTCTGCGCGGATTATCCCAGCATGCCATTCAGTTCGATTTCTTTTAGGTTTTTTTTTTTTTACCCCCCCTCAAATTCTCCATTGCGAGGAATATTCTGCACGTCCCGCAACATGAATACACAGCTTCCTGGCAAGATGGAGCTAGGAACCGTTTGGGGAAGACCCATTTCTATTCCAGCATGACTGTGCCCCCAAGTACACACGGCAAGGTCCATAAAGACATGGCTGGATGAGTCTGGTGTGGAAGAACTTGACTGTCCGGCACAGAGCCCTGACCTCAACCACATCCAACACCTTTGGGTTGAACTAGAACGGAGATTTCGAGCCAGGCCTTCTCATCCACCATCAGTGCCTGACAATTGGTCTACTGCATGAATGGGTAAAACAAAAATCCACAGAAACAAAACAAATACAAAGTCTTGTGGAAAGCTGTCCTAGAAGACTGGAAACTATTGTCGCTTCAAAAGGGGGACCAACTACTTATATATATACCGTATTTTCCGGCGTATAAGACGACTTTTTAACCCCTGAAAATCTTCTCAAAAGTTGGGGGGTCGTCTTATACGCCGGGTACTGGGATTTACTTACCTATTTTCTGCTCTGTCTCCGCTCGTGCTGTTAAGCCGGTCCGTGGCTGTGAGGGAAGCGTTGTGAGCTCCCCTCAGGCCGCGCGGCTTCAATAAAGTTTGTTTAAACTTTTTTTTTTAAACAAACTTTATTGACCGCGCGGCCTGAGGGGAGCTCACAACGCTTCCCTCGCAGCCACGGACCGGCTTAACAGCGGGAGACAGAGCAGAAAATAGGTAAGTACTGGGGATTGGGGAAGGGGGGAGGAGGGTGGCAAACTCTATATTTTAACCTAAAAAGTTAAAATATAGATGCGATTTTTCCGGCTTATAAGACGACTTAGTTGGGGGGTCGTCTTATACGCCTAGTCGTCTTATACGCAGGAAAATACGGTATATTTTTTTATAGGCTCAGACCTTCCTTTCGAAATTTACACTTTCTATAGCTTATTAGTAGGAGATTTATAAGCTTTTTCTGTATCTAAAAGGTAGCCCCACCCACATTGGATTGTACACTGAACCGTACAACTGTCACAGGACTACAAACCCCACAATCCCACGCCTTGTCAAGGCTCGAGGTATGACCGTGACAGCCTTTTGTCTGCTCCAGATTCCATCACCCTTTCCTCTATAAAGAGAGTTTAACTCCGTGTTAAAGGGGCCGATACCATTTTGACCTTGAGCGTGGCTGGGAGTCTCCTTTAAGTCGGATCCATTTATCAGTGGCCCTGAGGGGAATCGAGGCATTAAAAGAGAATACATCTAATCATTTATCTAATGAAAGATTCATACCGCTCACACACATTCACTTTGAAGCCGAAGAGTACAAATTCAACGAGAAATATTTGAGACGCAGCCAGTCCCCATCTTCTCTCCCCTGCGCCCCCTGGGGGGGCATCCTGCAGCAAGAAGAGTCTGCCGCCGGCACTGGCCTCAGAGCGCCCGTTTGGGGAGGTGACAAATGCAGCCATCACAATATCGGCACAAAAGTGATCATATAATTCGTATTAAGTATTAGATACCGAATCTCTGCGCCCTGACCCCTTGAATTTGGGACAAAGACCGAGGCAGCTGTATCAGATGATGCCACAGCGTAACGACTACCAAAACAACAGCCAGCAACTATGCCTCCTGCCCCTCTCCCTTCTGTTTTAGCTCCAGTTAACGCCAGTTGAATTATTTAAAGAGAAAGCGCGGGGGATTGGGTGCTGCTCTCATTTACTATGCACAGATCAGCTTTCAGCTGCCAAGCAGAACTGCATTGATGAACTGTCGCCTTATCTCACCCATGCCATCTGCTGCCGGGTACCCTGCATTCCCTTGCAGATAATGTAAGGGGTTGGCCAAATTGGGCAGTATCTCCTGGCACAGCCTGCTTCCATTACTCTGCCAATATACTACCAGTAATTGCATCCTGTCTGCCCAAGCCGTGGCTGACAGAAGATGGATAATGCTGATGGACTGAATGAACCATGGGTAATAGTTTTGGGGCAGTGTGTATTGGCACAACGGCTACCAGTATCTGCATCACAGAGAACACATGCCATCCCAGAAATGCCCCCTCCCCCACAATTCTTTAGCTTAAAGGGACATTAGTGTATTAAGGTTAGTGCTATTGTTTTAGCAACAGAGCTGCCGATCTCTGCAAGACTCTCCTTATTGGACAAAACTTTTCAATACAAAACTACAGGAGAAATATAAATATTTTTTTTCTTTTAAATTAACTTCATTGTCGTCCATATTTGCAACATACAGAGATTGAACCACGCAGAAAGGCCCCTTTAAGTATATTAAATCTGCGAACACATAGGAATATCACTGGGTTCACTCCAGCAAACAGGTACCTAACATTCCAGAATCCACGTTCTGCATTGTTTTTGTCAAATCTTGGGGATTATAAATCCCATAAATAAAATATAAATGCTATTAAAGGGTCTAGGCCAAAATGCATCTTCCAAATATTAATGGATATTAATGTGCTTTCAAAGTACTTTAAAATACATGTCTTACATTTTGCATTGCTTAAAATATAAAATACTTACAGCTAGAAGAAATTGTGAAATTACAGCAGTTTGCTGCAGGAACCAATGAGAATGATGCCATTCAAATGAATGGGATATCCTGTCTCTCTAGTGATGTCATCAGACAATGTGTTGCACTGTTAAGAGATCCTATTGTGTACAAGAGCAAGGTCACTCATAGTGCCACTCAATAGACTCAATTTGAGAAGGACAGGAAGTGACTATATGAAATAAAACTTTATCTGCTCAGTGTCTATAGAATCAGTGCTGCCGCACCTGCAGTAAACATGCAGAGTAATCACTGGGGAAGGCTTCAGTCAAATATTAAAAATGTGATTTATACAGAAAGCCTGCATCAAATCACACTGGGAAAAAAGCCTGTGCATTATACAAGCAGTAATCTTCATCTTGCTACAAAGTGAGTTTGGGGACTAGACTGTCCCTTTAAGAGCGAGATTGTTGCTCAATTCATTAAAATAATTGTTATTTTTGTGCCTATACAGTCTCTCTTTAAGTCCAGCCTTGTGATTATGATGTGTAATGTGTGCACAAAGTGGCTGTTTTATCTTTAGGAAGGCTCCTGTCTCTAGCATTTCGTCTCTTTGTCCTCTGAACAATAAGGATACGTTTCTGTGTTCTGGAATAATTCATTATTAATCACCCCGCTGTGTGAGAATGAAGAATGAACACACATCGCTTTGTACGTCTGTCAGGCGCTACATATCACGTTCCATAAACACTGATCGATCAGAAAATTCATCACGCGATACGCACAGTAAAACTGGCATTTAGGATAAAGAAAGGGTGAAGGCCATCAGATTTGACCCACATTGAAGCAATTATATCATCTTTAATAAAGTCCCCAACCTCACTTTGGAGCAAGATGAAGATCACTGCTTGTATAGTGCACAGGCTTTTTTTCCCCAGTGTGATTTCTGCATAAATCCCATTTTTAATATTTGACTCAAGCCCTCCCCCAGTGATTACTCTGCATGTTTACTACAGGTGCAGCAGCACTGATTATATCGACACTGAGCATATAAAGTTTAGTCACTTCCTGGGCTGCTGGAGCATAATACATTGTGTGGAATCTAAGTGACCTTGCACTTGTACACAGTCGGATCTCTTAACAGTGCGACACATTGTCTGATGACATCACTAGAGAGACAGGAAATTCCATTCATTTGTATGAAATTATTCTCACTGGCTCCTGCAGAAAAAAAAAAAAAAGGAAATTGACTTTTACTCAGCTAGTGTGTGCAGTCCTGGCTCTTGCAAACTGCTATAATTTCACAAATCCTTGTAAGTGTAAGATTTTTTATGTTTTAAGCAATGCAAAATGTAAAACATGCATTTTAAAGTACTTTGAAAGGACATCAATATGCATTAGTATTTGGAAGATGCACTTTGGGCACCAGACAGTCCCTTTAATGTGGATGACCCAGTGTCCTTTGTAGAGCCCTCTCAATGAATTAGATCCAAGGCAGAAAGTAATGGTTTATACATTTGTGCTTCTCATCTGACCCATGCTCTAGTTTAGGCATTATTTGGAACACTCAAAGGTTGTGACTGTGCATTTCTTTGTAAGATGTGTAGATCAAGCATTCATTCTGCTAAACCCCATGCATTAATCTCAAAAAGGGCCCAGTGAGTTAATCCTGTGGGGTTTTGCTGGGTCCAAACAGCCCCACCAGCAATGTGAACAGCACTTTCTACAGCCAGACAAACAACTTCCAGAATGGTGTCTAAGACTTAGCCTTCACTGCTCTGAATCCAGGGCAGATACAACACTATTACAGCTGTACCCAAAGGTGCTACACTGCTGAAAGGATAATATGACCAGGCTATACAAAGACAATCACGATTTGTACTGTAACCAAAAAACAACAACCCCGAAACAACCAGAGCGCCTATTTCCTATGACATCATAGCGTGCATCGGGTAACGTCCTGATCTGTCCCCATCCGGCGCGGTCTCATTACATCACGCGTGTACAGAGCTTGCTTCTCTGCCAAGCAGTCACTACTCATCTGGAGGCCACTTTATCCAGAGTGTCGGGACTGTTCTGGTCAAATCAGGACAGTTGGCAGGTACACATTGCATTCTGAAATTGAAGCTTACATTTCTATGCGTTTGATTCCAGGGGAATATTTTTACCATTTGCCTGTCAATTTTTTTTTTTTTTTTTTTTTTTTACAAAAATCTAGTGTTTTAGTGGATTTGTGTCTCTCTGTTAACCTGATCGCTCAGTGAATTTTTCTATAGGTGTCAGTCAGAGCGTGGAGATTAATGACGCTTTCCTCGCCCTGGACGACGCGTTCCGATACATTAATCACAATGATGGATAGCTCAGAAACAACGCCTAGCGTCTGCATTCATTTATTTCCCCTTATATAAAGGGTTCCGCTGGTTCCGCTGCCATAAGTAATGAAAATGAACGTACAGCCTATTGGCTTCTTAAATATGTCAGTTACAGGGACAGTCCGTTCAAATATCTATATTATTATCTGTATTAAAATTTATTTAACTTGCAAACTATATACAGTACTGTGTAAACGCTTTAGGGAGATGTGCAAAAATGCTAAATAAGAATGCTTTAAAATAGACATGTAAATCACCTGTTTTTATCAATTAGCAAAATGCTAAGTGTATGAACAGAAGACAAATGACAATATAGGGTGCCTTCAAAATAGCCTCAATTCCTGTAGGTATACTTGCACAAAGACAGGGATTTTTGTAGGTGTTTAATTAAGCAATTATACCAAACAGGTGCTAATGATCATCCATTTAATATGTAGGTTGAAACACAATCATTAACTGAGACAGAAGCGGCTGTGTAAAACTGGAGGAGGGACAGACGAACCTCGGCTAGCAAGGTGAGGTTGCTGTACACTGCTTCATGTTATTACGGCGTCAGCAAGGTCTCTCCCAGGCAGAAGTTCCAAGCCAGACCAGGGTTTCCAGATGTGAGGTCCAAGTTCTTTTGAAGAAGCAGAAAACAGGCAATGTTGAGGACCATAGACGCATGGTCTAGCAAGGAAACCTAGTACAGCAGATGAAAGACTCATACTGCTTGATTCCCTTCACAGTCGGATGATGTCCGGCAATGCCAGTAGCTCAGAATTGGCAGAAAACAGTGGGACGCTGGTACACCTATCGACTGACTGGTCAAAAGTGGTCTTCGTGGAAGACTTGCTGCCTAAAAGTGAAGACCTCCGACGTGGTACGAGGCCAAGGGACTCAACTATGCACAGGAACTGGGGAGCAGAAAAATGGCAGAGTCGATATTTGAAATAATTGGCTGTAGTAGAAGCCAGTTTGCTTGCTGCAGGGCTGGAGAGCGGTACAAGAATGAGGGTCCGTAGGCAGCAGTGAAGCATGGCGGAGGTTCCTTGCAAGTTTGGGGCTGCATTTCTCCAGATTTGGTCACAATTAATGGTCTCCGCATTGCTGAGAAGTGCAGGCCGATACTTATCCATCATGCCATACCGTCAGAGAGGCATCTGATTGACCCCAAATTTATTCTGCAGCATGACAGCGACCCCCAAACATGCAGCCAAAGTCATTAAGATCTAACTTCAGTGCAAAAAAGAACAAGGAAGTGATGGAATCACCTCCACCGAGCCTGATCTCAACATCATGGAGTCTGTCTGGGATTACAACTGAATCTGCCTACATCCACAGAAGAACTGTAGTTGGTTGTGTGTGCACGTATACCTAGAAGGACTGAGGCTATTTTGAAGGCATATTGATTTGATTTAGATTTTTTTTTTAGGTTCACTCTCCTTTCAATTTGTTGATTGATAAAAAATTGTTAACATGTCTATTTTTGAAAATATTCTTACATTACAGCATTTTTTTTTAAACCTGCCTAATACTTTTGCACAGCACTGCATCTGTATCTAGTAGGGTAACAGAGCTAGACAGAAAGGAACGCTGCTTGGTGATCTCTGTTCGCTTACTTTAAAATGGACCAGGGCCTATAAAAGTACATATAAATAAAACATTAAAAAAACTCTACATTGTCTTAGCAGGATTGAAAGCTGCATAGGCTGCATAGCTGTAGTAGAAAATACGTTTTAAATGTGACCTCTCCCGTTTATGACATCATCAAAGTATTCCGTCATCATCACCATCTTCTGCTGGACCATTTTCATCTCCAAATAAATCCTTCCTTCCTCTAGCTTTGCTCTCCCTTCAACGATCTTCTCTTCTTCTCCACAGTGGTCGTCTGCTGGTTATCCATGTGTGCCGCCTCTACCCTCCTCTCCTGCCCAACGTCTTGTAGGTGCAACACCAGCAGCCTGGAGGTGGACTGCAGTGGACGAGGACTTACCTCCATACCTCCTGATATCCCCCAGGACACGCGGATCCTTCTGCTGCTCAACAACCGTCTCAGTACTTTACCTGGAGGGTCATTTTCCAACCTAAGTTCTCTCCACCGCCTGGACCTCTCCAACAACTTTCTAGACCAGCTGCCCTCGCAACTTTTTGTGGACTTAGTAAACCTAACAGAGATACGTTTGAGAAATAACAGCATACGTGGTATGGACCGTGACTTCCTGCAAGGATTGCCTCTCCTTCGCAGGTTGGACCTGTCTCTCAATGGACTCTCCCAGTTGCCCCCTGGACTTTTTGATGACCTACCCATGCTCCACTGGTTATCTCTACGGTCCAACCGCCTCCAGAGCTTGGATCGGATGACTTTCGAGCCTCTTAGCAGCCTGGAGAACATTCAGTTGGGGGATAACCCTTGGGAGTGTGACTGCAAATTGCGGGACTTCAAGCATTGGATGGAATGGTTCTCCTACCGAGGTAAGAAATCCAAAGCTTCGCTCCTACCTCACGTTTTGTTTGCTAGTCCCAATACCTTCTTAGATGCCAGCTAAAGCTCAGATACTTCTGAATAACCAAGTAACCTAACACTAGGTTGAATTAAAAGAGCAATAAAATGTATACTGTGTTTATGGCCATCTTAAAACAGAACAAATATCATCATTCTAAGTGGAAATCTTTGGTTTTGGGGACTGTGTGGGCCCCTTTGGTATCCTTCCCTCACTACAGCTGTTTCCTTTTTTTTTTAAGGGTTTCCCCAGGTCATTGTTTGAATCATCAGGATAGCAAGCAATGGAGTTCTTAGGTTTGGTGCTTCCCTAAGCTTGACTACACTTTTGCAAACCCCCTAAAGCCTCATTTGTCGCATCTCTTTCCTCTCCAGGTTGCACCTATTCCAGTATTACAATTCCACTACACCAGATTGCCCCCACATATCTTGCAATAGTATCAGATTGCCCCACATCCCTGCCCACAGAGCCAGAGTTCCACCACAAACCCTTCTACTGCTTCTACTGAGGAAGCTGGCTAAGGATCATGGGAGTTGCAGTTCACAGCAGCTAGAGCGACAGAGGCATCCTATCCCTGGTATCCCAGCAATGACCTGCTTGTCCTCCACTGCGATGGAGCTGGTGTTGTCACAATAACTGATTAAATCGCTACATGACCAGACAGGAAAACATCTCTACACTGCCTCTTGCTGCATAAGCTGAGAGAGAAATAGTGATAGCATTCTTAGGAATACACATATTTATATAAATCCTCGCAAATCCTGATAGAAGTTGCTGAAATCTCATTGGATCCCTCCACCGACATCTAAGCGAAGGAATTAAAAAAAAAGAAGTGCATGTCACATAATTGAAACACATGTACAACATGCAGTAAATAAGCCGGGTGGTACTGTCTCTTTAACAAAAAAATCTTAAGGGCTTAAAGGCTAATGCACTGACCCCCCTTTTTTTCTGTCCTTGCAGGGGGTAAGATAGACGAGTTACAGTGCACTGTCCCCAAGGAGCTGCGGGGGCGAGACATTCGGATGGTGCCGGTGGAGATGTTCAGCTACTGCTCTCAACTGGAGGATGAAAACAGCTCGGGTCCTGCTGATAGGCCCGTCCCTCCTTGCACTAAGGGAAGCCCCGCCCCCTCGGAGCCAGAACCCAGCCCAGACTGTCCGCAAAAGCAGAGGTACCGCCCGGCCAGTGTGCGGCGCGCCATTGGCACCGTGATCATTGCAGGAGTGGTGTGCGGCGTGGTCTGTATAATGATGGTGGTGGCGGCCGCTTACGGTTGCATCTATGCTTCCCTTATGGCAAAATACCACCGTGAGCTGAAAAAGAGACAACCCTTGATGGGGGACACTGAAGGGGAGCAAGAGGAACAAAGGCAAATCTCCTCTGTTGCATGAGTGCCGTCTCTTTAAACACCCCATTAAGGCGTGGCTCCAACAGTGCCCTCCTCTCCGTACCATGATGGGTGCTATCCACTACATTACCCCTCTCTACTGTCAGCAGAAAAGGGATCAACTACATCTCCCTATCTAGCACCAAGTACTGGCCAGCAAAAGGATCTCCTACATCTCGTTATCTAGAGCAAAGTATTGGCCAACAAAAGGATCTCCTACATCTCGTTATCTAGAGCAAAGTATTGGCCAACAAAAGGATCTCCTACATCTCGTTATCTAGCGCCAAGTACTGGCCAGCAAAAAGGATCTCCTACATCTCGTTATGTAGCGCCAAGTATTGGCCTGGCCAGCAAAAGGATCTCCTACATCTCGTTATCTAGCGCCAAGTACTGGCCAGCAAAAGGGATCAACTACATCTCCCTATCTAGCACCAAGTACTGGCCAGCAAAAGGATCTCCTACATCTCATTATCTAGCGCCAAATACTGGCCAGCAAAAGGATCTCCTACATCTTGTTTTCTAACGCCAAATACTGGCCAGCAAAAGGATCTCCTACATCTCATTATCTAGAGCAAAGTATTGGCCAGCAAAAGGATCTCCTACATCTCGTTATCTAGCGCCAAGTACTGGCCAGCAAAAGGATCTCTTACGTCTCGTTATCTAGCGCCAAGTACTGGCCAGCAAAAAGGATCACCTACATCTCGTTATCTAGCGCCAAGTACTGGCCAGCAAAAGGATCTCCTACATCTCGTTATCTAGCGCCAAGTACTGGCCAGCAAAAGGATCTCCTACATCTCATTATCTAGCGCCAAGTATTGCCCAGCAAAAGAATCTCCTACATCTCCCTATCTAGCGCCAAGTACTGGCCAGCAAAAGGATCTCCTACATCTCGTTATCTAGCTCCAAGTACAGGCCAGAAAAAGGATCTCCTACATCTCGTTATCTAGCACCAAGTACTGGAGTTGCAATAAACAAAAGCACTTAGCCATGTAAAACCATCCTCAGAGTTTGCTGAATAACTTAGCTCTGAAGTATCACCATTCTTCCAAAAAAAAAATAAAAAAAGTCCACGTTTTGGATTGAAACTAGTGATTACCTAGCGCTCCTAATTCCAGATAAAAAGCGGAGCTATAATTTGACCAGGCCTTGCAACCCAAGGCTCTTGAGCGAACCATCCCACTGGCGACACAGAAACAAGGAACTGTTTTTAACAAAAAAAAATAGCACTTTTTAAAGGTCTACCTGCTTTTACTGCAAGCAAAAAAATTATAATATAATAATAATAAACAAATCAAAAGAAAATGTAACAAGAAAAAGCACAAAAAGAATATAAAAAAATATCGAAGGAGCCCCTGTAATGACAATACCACGTCTTTCTTGTCTGAGAACATGTTTGAAGAGCTTTAGGTCCCGTGCCTAGCTCTGGACCCCAGGGGGGGCGAGATAAAAAGATTTGAGGGATAGCATTCTATAAATCTCTGTTGTGAGAATTTTGGCCCATAGAATGATGAGTGACTCTCTACTATTGTATAATAATGAACGCAGGTTACACACCCCACAGAGACTTTATTTTTTTGGCAAATAACCTTGAACGCCCTTGTCCGCACGCAGAGATGTCGCAATAACGTTGGTCGCACTCATATGACACATCTCTGCCATTATTTTTGTTATTTTTTTCACAGTGTTTCATGGTTGTATTTATTTAGTTTGAATGTTAACTGTTTATGTGGTTATTTGTTTTATTTTATATTTTAACCCTTCAAGCGTCCGTGTGGCCCAATCCCCGGGATCTGGCGCTCCGCGTGTTAAACCAGACCGAAGTACCTGGTACTGGACAGGTTTACATACAGTCCGAGCGTGACGTTGTAGATAGCTGCGAAGCCAAAGATGGAGGGATGAGAGATATGTTTCAAATGTTGGTCTCCTAAAACATTTGGGAGCCAGGCTATTGCCGCCGTAGACTTACTGGGCTTGGTGGCAACCCGAGAGTCAGGGAGCGGTATATTTCCCATTCGACTATATAGAAAACAAAATATATATGTGGCTTCCTTTACATTTCAATGTATCACGCATCATGAATTGTCTACAATATTCCATACCGGGATTTAACCTGGAGGCTCGCTGTTTCAAAGTTGACCGCTAAGGTCTCTGGGTTAAACTATTTGTTCACTGTCAAAGGGGGGGGGGTGAGTACTGCCTAGCCCCACCCACGTAGTGGCATGCACCGCCTACTTTTAGAAGGCCCCACAAACGTCCAGAAACATCACTCTCTGTTTTTTTCCAGCCAGATTTCATGTACCACCCACCCCGCCCCCCCTCGTAGGAAGAATAAATATTCAGGGCCATTGTCCCCCTCCCATGTTTGCCTGATGTTCTGCCCCATGTCGTCTACACTACATTTCCATATATGTCCGTTCTTCATCTCCCCCCAGCCTATGTTTCAATGATTTACATGCGAAGCCCGATAGCCCTGTTCCCAAAAGACTAGTATCATTGAACAGTCTGCAGCAAAGTACAGATGTGGGTGTGGCGACCACTGCAACAGGTCAACCCCTAACCTCCACACCTAGATGGTACGGGCCAGAATACATTACTGCTTTGATACCTTATCCACTAATGGAAATGTTCTGCTCCTTTACCGTCAGCGCCTCTACAGAGGCTAACGCGAAATGAGTAGGGGATTCCATATGACATCACAGACCCCTCCTTATGTCTTAAAGATCAATCCTTGCGTCAGGAGTACCGCCCTTTCGCTGAGAAAAAGGTTTTAGTGCACTTGAACTCTCCTACTTTTCCGTTATATGCGTACGATTCCATATCGTTTTTTTTGTTGTTTTTTTTAAATGTTAGTGTTTCTTTAACGATCCAGGAAAATGTTTCCCAGCCGATTGCTACGAATAGACGCGAGAGTCGTTAGATCAAGAAAAGTCGGCAGGAAAAATCGAAGGAAAGTCCTAAAAATGATTTATTTTTATACTGTGTTAGAAAGACTGATCTCCTTCATTGTTCTGTCCTGTAATGTAGACTTTTCTTGAAAAGGAAGGTTCCATTAAACAGTTTTATCTGGTTCCTTTTGTTTTCATTCTTTATACGATTTGCTAACCCTCCATTCAGGGGACGGCTGGAAACTCTTGGCCCCGGTGGATGAAAAGTATTTATTAAGTTGTCCTTGGTGCCACTTTATCAGCCCACCTGATATCATCGGAGATAGACACAGAAATTGACAGACAAGACAAGACAATTGGATAGAAAGATCCAAAGTGTTACAGACTGGGGCATTTAAAAGTGAAAAAGTGCTCCAGCCCATTGAGTTGGATTAGAGAGCAATTGCCCACCTATCTCCCCTTGCCAGCCCTCTGCTGCCACCATTCCCCCCAGCACGCATCTGTCTGTGTCTATATGCACTAAACATACTGCAGGGCTGCAGCAGGTGGAACATATATAAATATAGATTGACTAGTATGGAACGTTTAAACGGGCGGTAAAAAGAAAATGGCCGCTCCGGCAATCCCTAACAAGTGCAAATGTATCAGGGTCACCTTTTCTGCACACAGGTTGTTTAATCAGTATCTAAGTCGTTCTGACAGATCCAGGGCAGCAGATATTAAAGATGTGCTCTGTTTGGGGGGCGGGGGGATATTGAGGACGTGCTGGTGAGAAATTCTGGCCTAACCCACTTCCGTACCAGAGGGGGTCGGCAATATGTTTTAAAACATTTTGAGCCGCGTTGTTGAGCCCACCCAGCTGTTAAAATCCCTCTCTTAATAAGAAGCAAAACTCATTGGCTAGCAAGAACGTGGCTCCATCAGCCACGCGATGAACCCCGAACGTGGACTGCCTACCAAAACCCGCTCCAAGGATAGAGCTGATAAGGAGGATCTTGGTCCTGGCTCGGCAAGAGGAGCCGAGATGATAAGAAAGGGGTGACCTTTAGACAATGGGCGGCATTACAGGCAGACGTTACAGGGATAATGCAGGGGGGGGGGGGGGCAGAAAATTCTCCCGGGAGAAATAGGAGCAGCTTTAAATGTGATCAAAGCACAGAGATAACATCGCCGCCATATTAAAAATGATGGAGACCCTTTAAGACCCTGAAAGAGCATTGTGGGAGACGCAGTTCATCATCAGCTGGTGGCTGACCCCACCCCTGGTCTACCCCTTTTATTAAACGTATATATTTGTAGCATGCCCCTGTATGTGCTGACAGACGCCATTCCATGAGAGAGAGATGTGCCTATTCTGAAGTGTACCGAGCCACGAGAGAGAAGGGATAGGATAGGAAAACACACACACACAGAGACACATGCTGGATCGGGCTTAGCCTATAAGAACGATAAGGAAGTCGCATTCACACGATAACGACCTACTTCCACCAGCAAGGAACAGATGGCAGATTAAACAGAAGATTAAATGCTCAGGAGCTGGGTACCAGTCATCAGAATGCTGGAGCATCGTCGTCACCATGGCAACCCACCATCCATTCCGCTCACCCATCCAGGGAGGTCACAGCTTGTGCACAACTTTCAGAGAAGTCATAGAGATCAATTGTAGCCCAGATATACAGTGCTTTCCAATCCCCTGGTGCAAGGCTTACGGAGGTGCAGTTAGGGGCAATGTCTGGCTCTGAATGGTAGTGAATCTGCACCTCTACCCGTTGTAGAAAATCCCCTCCTTAGCTCCCGATTAAAGCTCAGCATACACCCAGCAAGTCATATAACACCACAGAAACCAAACAGCAATTAACCAGCATTGCTACAGATATAGAAAAATACATCATAATCAGTTTAACAGTAAATTCAATTAACACAGAACAATGGATGTTGGAGTAAACTATCAATCATTGTCACTGACTCCTCTGTGACACATTGTAATCCTTCAGAGTGGTCTCATCACAGAATTATGCATAACACATAAACCAATATACTAACAGAATCTTATTAAAGAAGCATATTAAAGTATAGAGTGATAGTACCTCAAGCAGGGCGAGTCAGGATTACAGAGGCCACAATCTGGGTGCATGAGTAAAGTGCAAACTTACCCACTGTACCCAAATCCCCCAAAACAGAACCCTTTTTTAATGCCAGGGCCCATAATCTATAGGGAGGTGTTTGGCTCTCAGGCCCCTCCAAGAGCCCCAGTCACGGAGGCTATCAGGATTCACTTCGTGACAGGTACAATAAAGAAAAAAAAGACAAAAGGGGGGGGGGGGGTTAAGAAAACGAAGGGGGAGAGAGAGAGAACAGATATGGGGAGGAGGGGGAGAGAATAGATATGGGGAGGAGGGGGAGAGAGAACAGATATGGGGAGGAGGGGGAGAGAGAACAGGTATGGGGAGGAGGGGGAGAGAATAGATATGGGGAGGAGGGGGAGAGAGAACAGATAGGGGGAGAGAGAACAGGTATGGGGAGGAGGGGGAGAGAGAACAGGTATGGGGAGGAGGGGGAGAGAGAACAGGTATGGGAAGGAGGGGGAGAGAGAACAGGTATGGGGAGGAGGGGGAGAGAGAACAGGTATGGGGAGGAGGGGGAGAGAGATCAGGTATGGGGAGGAGGGGGAGAGAGACAGACATGACAAGGAAGAGGAAAGGGACAAACATGGGAAGGGAGAGACACATACATGGAGGGAGAGGAAAGAGACAGGCATGGGGGGGGGGG
This sequence comes from Pelodytes ibericus, assembly GCA_036172795.1. Lineage (NCBI taxonomy): Eukaryota > Metazoa > Chordata > Amphibia > Anura > Pelodytidae > Pelodytes > Pelodytes ibericus. The sequence continues at coordinate 11,861,221 of CM069858.1, read as the reverse complement.
GGGGGCGCCACGGGGGAGGCCCGCACAGGGCGCCGGAACACGTAAGGCCAGCCCTGCACACATTAACGTTCTGCTTTCTCTACTACAGACCGAAAATAACAGGATATGACATCATATTCCAGCGCCCCATTTGTATTAGAGGAACCCACACGAGAGAGAGAGCCGTATCACGAGAGCCTAGATCTCCTGCTTCTTCCACAATGCTACTAAGATACAGACCTCTCCACCCGACAAAATATATAAGAGAGGGGAAAATATTTAAGGATTTACTCAATATAGATTGATCTGGCCTAATGGGTTCAGATCGGGCAAAGTACTCATTATAGCTGATTTCAACCTGAAAATATCAGTTCTGCCAATTTATGGTCATATTGGGTTCAGGGATTTCTGCCCCGGGAATCCTATAGATCCTACTTTATATGAGCTGACTGTGGTTTTCAACAGTCGGACTGTCAAAGTTACCCATCAAAAGGAATGTGGGTTCTAAAGTCACAAATATGCAAATCTCTTCCACCTATCACTGCTCTCTTCTTGTATCACATGACTTGTGGCTGGAATTCATCTGGCCCAGAATTAATGTGAATGGAGCCAAATCGGACACGATTAATGTCTTAATCCTGGTCTCTGGCTTTCGAGTGTTACACTGATGATGTAGCTGATGCTATATTTATTTCTAAGTGTTATATTCGGCTGTGTAGGTTGGACAGCGCCTTCAGTGTAATGCGTGATAAGAAGTGACATTGTTTCTAAATATAGAGCTAACGGGACCGATCTCCCAGCAGAACCACCATTTTTAGCCCTCGGTATAACCACCCCCTCCTTGGTTCCATTCAGGCTGAGATAAGGGGAGCTGGAAATGTAAAACCCTAATAATATTTTTTATAGTGGATCGTTTTTCAAAGCAATAGATTAGAGAGACTTTCAGGAAGGGTGACCAGATTTCTCCACATGTTATTTAGAATATTGTATGACAGAAGATCTAAACGAAGATTCTAAACATGTCTGCCCCCTGATAGAGCTATAAGGAGCAAGGATTCTAAACAATATGTCCGCCCCATGATAGAGCTATAAGGAGCAAGGATTCTAAACAATATGTCCGCCCCATGATAGAGCTATAAGGAGCAAGGATTCTAAACAAAATGTCCGCCCCATGATAGAGCTATAAGGAGCAAAAGTTCTAAACAATATGTCCGCCCCCTGATAGAGCTATAAGGAGCAAAGATTCTAAACAATATGTCCGCCCCATGATAGAGCTATAAGGAGCAAGGATTCTAAACAATATGTCCGCCCCATGATAGAGCTATAAGGAGCAAGGATTCTAAACAATATGTCCGCCCCATGATAGAGCTATAAGGAGCAAAAGTTCTAAACAATATGTCCGCCCCCTGATAGAGCTATAAGGAGCAAGGATTCTAAACAATATGTCCGCCCCATGATAGAGCTATAAGGAGCAAAGATTCTAAACAATATGTCCGCCCCCTGATAGAGCTATAAGGAGCAAGTATTCTAAACAATATGTCCGCCCCTGATAGAGCTATAAGGAGAAAGGATTCTAAACAATTTGTCCGCCCCCTGATAGAGCTATAAGGAGAAAGGGTTCTAAACAATATGTCCGCCCCCTGATAGAGCTATAAGGAGCAAAGGTTCTAAACAATATGTCCGCCCCCTGATAGAGCTATAAGGAGCAAGGATTCTAAACAATATGTCCGCCCCCTGATAGAGCTATAAGGAGCAAAGATTCTAAACAATATGTCCGCCCCTGATAGAGCTATAAGGAGCAAGGATTCTAAACAATTTGTCCGCCCCTGATAGAGCTATAAGGAGCAAGGATTCTAAACAATTTGTCCGCCCCCTGATAGAGCTATAAGGAGCAAAGGTTATAAACAATATGTCCGCCCCCTGATAGAGCTATAAGGAGCAAGGATTCTAAACAATATGTCCGCCCCCTGATAGAGCTACGGAGCAAAGATTCTAAACAATATGTCTGACCCCTGATAGAGCTATAAGAAGCAAGGATTCTAAACAATATGTCCGCACCGTTACAGAGCTACACAGAGCAAAGAGGACTCAATAAGAAATATTAGTTTTTTTCATTTCTATATAAAATGCCTTTTGATTACACAGAAGATTGTTTCTTCTTTAAAGGAGCCTTGAAGGAAGCAAGGGTTAAACAAAACATGTCCCGGGTCAATTAAGTAAACCAGACGTGTATCTTACTATCTGCTGTGTCTCACATGCGAGACACAGCAATTCCTGGTAGTCACAGCCAATCAGAGCGGGGGGTCGCTCCGCTCTGACATCCGAATGCGAGGGTCTCTCGCCACTAGCACAGAGATAGACCCTCGTTTTTTGCATGGGACTAGTTAAGGTCCCCCCCCCCCCCTGCTGATCCCAGGCAAAAACGAGGGGCTTTCTCTGCTAGCGCAGTCGCCGACCAGGCTGCTGCCTGCTTCCTACGGTCAGAGGATAAACTGGCGTGTACTATCAAAAATACTATCACAAGTACACGCCAGTTTATTCTCATACTAGGGACAAAGGACATTTCCCTTGTGCTTCTATATTAGGACCAGCAAAGGAATATTTGTTATAAATTGCACAGATTAGCAGTCATGTTCATTATATTGACAGGTTTCCATGTTAGATATTTAAATACCCACCTCTGAGGAAGCCAGTTATCAGTGGGAAAAACGCGTCAGGTCCTTCCTCATTATAACTAATCAAATGCAGACGCAGAAGCCTTGAACAAAGCCATAGACAAGTCAAATCCATTGTCACAGTACACGGGTCACATGTGATTTGATTTCTTCCTTTAATTTGGAGTGTGTACGCTATGCACTATGCTTGTAGATTTTATAATGAGAATTAATATAATTTATTCGTTTTTATTGCTGCTTATTAAATTTCGATGGATACTTTAATAACAACATATTAGGGCCTATCCAATATACACTGATTTGTCCCCAAATAAATTCGGGTCGGGCACTTTAGTCCAATTTCACAAATCTCCAAAATGTGAACAGAGTGAAAATAAAAAAAGTCCCTCTCTTAAACTCACAGTTCAGAGTTTAATCAGTGTACAAAACGATGCAACAAAGAATATGGTGGGGTGTGAACACGACGCGTTTCGCAGCACTAAGGAGGCTTGATCATAAGTGCCACTCAAAATCTAGCCCTATCCCACTACTGCCCGAAGATATGCGATCTTAGAAAGAGCTCACAATTGCTGACAAGCAGAGAATAACCCGAAGGGGTTTCTAATAGTGTACGGAAGTCAGATTTGACGGCGATTAAAGCGACTTTAGTGCGAAACGCATGGGTACAAGTTTATATTTTTTTTGGGGGGGGGAAGGGGTCATGTGCCTTATTTTGCATTTTTAATGAATGAACCTCGATAAAAGTGATGTAGTAATGTCACAAGGAGGGAGCGTCTATCAGGGTCTTAAAACTGAATCAAATTATTACATTTGTGGTGGAAATAGTCAGCAAATCAGAATGTTGTGTCTGTCAAGGATACAATCTCCTTCTGCAAAGTAATTATACAGGGGTGCTGTCAACCAGAAAAAATAGTGTCAATACTGGTACAGTCAGAGGAGGCAGTTAAGAGGTTAACTCCCCCCCCCCCCCTCCCGCGCAGGTGCCATCAAAGCAGCATAAGATCTCGACTGGATGGCGTAATGACTCAGACAGAAGGCGCAAGGAGATGCCCATTGCCATGGCAACCATCAGACTGCCCCACTTCAGCAAGGAAATGAGGGGGACTCACGGGGGATCGCATTGTGTAATGAGGGAGGGGGAGGAGGAGGGGGGATTCCGCACCTCAGAAATATCCCCAAATTACTCATATTGATTTAACATGGAGAGCAGCCAGTGTAGCAGCTTTTGTAGCAGCTCATAGAGAGGCAGGGATATCCTAATACAGAGCACGTTACTCCCACGCCTCCAAATACACAGATATCAGAGCATTTCACCTCCTCCTAATACACAGATATCAGAGCATCTCACCTCCTCCTAATACACAGATATCAGAGCATCTCACCTCCTCCTAATACACAGATATCAGAGCATCTCACCTTCTCCTAATACACAGATATCAGAGCATCTCACCTCCTCCTAATACACAGATATCAGAGCATCTCGCCTCCTCCTAATACACAGATATCAGAGCATCTCACCTCCTCCTAATACACAGATATCAGAGCATCTCACCTTCTCCTAATACACAGATATCAGAGCATCTCACCTCCTCCTAATACACAGATATCAGAGCATCTCACCTCCTCCTAATACACAGATATCAAAGCATCTCACCTCCTCCTAATACACAGATATCAGAGCATCTCACCTCCTCCTAATACACAGATATCAGAGCATCTCTCCTCCTCCTAATACACAGATATCAGAGCATTGCACCTCCTCCTAATACACAGATATCAGAGCATCTCACCTCCTCCTAATACACAGATATCAGAGCATCTCACCTCCTCCTAATACACAGATATCAGAGCATCTCACCTCCTCCTAATACACAGATATCAAAGCATCTCACCTCCTCCTAATACACAGATATCAGAGCATCTCACCTCCTCCTAATACACAGATATCAGAGCATCTCTCCTCCTCCTAATACACAGATATCAGAGCATCGCACCTCCTCCTAATACACAGATATCAGAGCATCTCACCTCCTCCTAATACACAGATATCAGAGCATCTCACCTCCTCCTAATACACAGATATCAGAGCATCTCACCTCCTCCTAATACACAGATATCAGAGCATCTCACCTCCTCCTAATACACAGATATCAGAGCATCTCACCTCCTCCTAATACACAGATATCAGAGCATCTCACCTCCTCCTAATACACAGATATCAGAGCATCTCACCTCCTCCTAATACACAGATATCAAAGCATCTCACCTCCTCCTAATACACAGATATCAGAGCATCTCACCTCCTCCTAATACACAGATATCAGAGCATCTCTCCTCCTCCTAATACACAGATATCAGAGCATTTCACCTCCTCCTAATACACAGATATCAGAGCATCTCACCTCCTCCTAATACACAGATATCAGAGCATCTCACCTCCTCCTAATACACAGATATCAGAGTATCTCACCTTCTCCTAATACACAGATATCAGAGTATCTCACCTCCTCCTAATACACAGATATCAGAGCATCTCACCTCCTCCTAATACACAGATATCAGAGTATCTCACCTTCTCCTAATACACAGATATCAGAGCATCTCACCTTCTCCTAATACACAGATATCAGAGTATCTCACCTCCTCCTAATACACAGATATCAGAGTATCTCACCTCCTCCTAATACACAGATATCAGAGCATCTCACCTCCTCCTAATACACAGATATCAGAGCATCTCACCTCCTCCTAATACACAGATATCAGAGCATCTCACCTCCTCCTAATACACAGATATCAGAGCATTTCACCTCCTCCTAATACACAGATATCAGAGGATCTCACCTCCTCCTAATACACAGATATCAGAGCATCTCACCTCCTCCTAATACACAGATATCGAGAATCTCACCTCCTCCTAATACACAGATATCAGAGTATCTCACCTCTTCCTAATACACAGATATCAGAGCATCTCACCTCCTCCTAATACACAGATATCAGAGCATCTCACCTCCTCCTAATACACAGATATCAGAGCATCTCACCTCCTCCTAATACACAGATATCGAGAATCTCACCTCCTCCTAATACACAGATATCGAGCATCTCACCTCCTCCTAATACACAGGTATCGAGTATCTCACCTCCTCCTAATACACAGATATCAGAGCATCTCACCTCCTCCTAATACACAGATATCAGAGCATCTCACCTCCTCCTAATACACAGATATCAGAGTATCTCACCTCCTCCTAATACACAGATATCAGAGCATCTCACCTCCTCCTAATACACAGATATCGAGAATCTCACCTCCTCCTAATACTCAGACACCAGGACACGTCCCTCTCACCTCCTCCTAATACACAGACACCGGGACACATCTCTCTCACCTCCTCCTAATACACAGACACCAGGACACGTCCCTCTCACCTCCTCCTAATACACAGACACTGGGACACATCCCTCTCACCTCCTCCTAATACACAGACACCGGGACACATCTCTCTCACCTCCTCCTAATACACAGACACCAGGACACATCCCTCTCACCTCCTCCTAATACACAGACACCAGGACACATCTCTCTCACCTCCTCCTAATACACAGACACCAGGACACGTCCCTCTCACCTCCTCCTAATACACAGACACCAGGACACATCTCTCTCACCTCCTCCTAATACACAGACACCAGGACACATCCCTCTCACCTCCTCCTAATACACAGACACCAGGACACGTCCCTCTCACCTCCTCCTAATACACAGACAGCAGGACACATCCCTCTCACCTCCTCCTAATACACAGACACCAGGACACATCCCTCTCACATCCTCCTAATAAACAGACACCAGGACACGTCCCTCTCACCTTCTCCTAATAAACAGACACCAGGACACATCCCTCTCACCTCCTCCTAATACACAGACACCAGGACACATCCCTCTCACCTCCTCCTAATACACAGACACCGGGACACATCCCTCTCACCTCCTCCTAATACACAGACACCAGGACACATCCCTCTCACCTCCTCCTAATACACAGACACCAGGACACATCCCTCTCACCTCCTCCTAATCCACAGACACCAGGACACGTCCCTCTCACCTCCTCCTAATACACAGACACCAGGACACATCTCTCTCACCTCCTCCTAATACACAGACACCGGGACACATCCCTCTCACCTCCTCCTAATACACAGACACCAGGACACATCCCTCTCACCTCCTCCTAATACACAGACACCAGGACACATCCCTCTCACCTCCTCCTAATAAACAGACACATCCCTCTGCTCAGCAGAAGGCCCTCCTACCAAACTCACCAGAAAACTCACTTACTCAATGAAGGTGAGTTATCATCCGTGAGAGGATGACCTACCTATTATACACAGCTCTTTGAGGTGGACCCATTGGTATACAGCAAACCCACTGCTCGGTGTGGCAGGCTGAGGGTAATAAGAGTTGTAACCAAACAGCGACTACAGCATACGTCTCATGCCAAGTCGTCTCCTTCCTGACATGACAGTGAGGGAAGCAGCCCGCTGAGCGCCCAGGACCCACAGCTCTGATGTGATGAGACAGGCAGCGAGCGGTGGGAATAGCAAGGCCCCCAAGCCAGCAAACAGAAGCTATCACATCAGCACTGTGTGCCAGGCAGGGGACTTCGATACACAGACACTCCACAGAACCACCTCTAACCCACAGCATCTGGGACCGAGCAGCCTCATCCTGGGAATTATGCCAAGATGTGCAGTGCCATAGAGGACCACACACACACACAAACAAACACAATGCTGGAAGCAGACAAGGATTAGGCAGCCAATAAATGGACAAGAAGAGTTATAATACAAATATAAGGCACTGGAAAGAGCAACACGACTTAGCAACGGTTAGACTAAGGGATGTCCCAGCTGGGGGAAGAGCAGGATATAATAATGCCGGTAGGGTTTGTGGTGCACAAGACCCCCTGACAAAAATTCCACAATGCCAAGTTTTGTGGTTTCCTCTCACTTTACAGGCCAGGAAGACATGACTCTATCCTATACATGTGCTAATTATTTCCCTGAGCCCAGCGTGTAGGTGGAATTGTGCTGCCTATGTGAAGGTTCACATTAAATTCAAAATTATTTTAGCTACGTATACCAGATACCCAGTGCTTACGCAAATAAGAGACTGTAATTGTAAGGATGTACTGTTTCTTTAAAAAAAAAAAAAAAAAAAAAAAAACAGCACGGACACACTGGGAAAACCATTGCCGACACTTTCGGGTCAAACCACACAAGGAGGGCAAGCTTGATGCTCCAGTATGGGAGATGTCAGTATTAGTAAACATTCCCTGCTCTATAACATGCCAACACAGGCCCCGCCATTACCTTCCGAATTCCCAATACTGTCAGACGGAAAGACTTGATGTTTTTCATGCTAGATTTACAAACCCACTGCTTTTTTTGCGGCCAGTTAATTAGGACTAATATCAACCCTCTCATCAAACCCCAAATGTCTCTTCTCGATATTTAATACCTTCCCCCTTGCTCCTCCGCCCTGTTCCTTTTCAAAAAATAATGTTGACGCAATCGGGAGCAAGTCTGCCTTTCTAAGTCTGCTCGCCATTCCAAGACCTTAAACCAAACTACCTACTACGAACGCTAGACCTCATCCCGTCTCACCTGGTACGCGCCCCATCCCCTCTCCTCTGTCCCACCCTAAGCCACCTCATCAACCTCTCTCCCTCCTGCGGAATTGTACCATCGACCTACAAGTCATCCCTACGCTGGTAAAATCTTCTTAGATCCCCTCGAACTACCATTCTATCTCCCTTCTCTACTTCCAAGTTGTTGAAGAGGATTGTGCACTCACGCCTCACCAACTTTCTGAGTTTAAACCCTTACACTCTACTGAAACAGTCCTCGGTAAAGTGTCACGTGACTTACGCTCTGCTAAACCTAAAGACCACTTCTCCGTACTGATCCGCTTAATTTCTTGCACTCTGTTGACCCCCACCTCCTTCATAACACGATAGCCTCAATTGGTGTAGGTAGCGTGGCTCTCTATTGGACGGAATCGTCCAATCCGCTGTCTGCTCGTTGTTCCGTAAGCACAAGCCACCAACTCTTTTGGCTTCCAATACCATCTGCATTTTAATGACGCTCTCTTCTACCTCCCCTGATCTCACTCCCTGTAATGTTGCGGGCCAGTCCTGTCTGTCGTCCATCTCTACCTGGATGTCTGAGCCACACCTAAAAATTAAACTCTCTAAAAAAAAAAATGGAGCAGATCATCTAACCTCCCGCGAGCTCTGTCCCTGTACCCGACTTCCCCGTTACCATAGAACATGCTACAATTTTACCCACTGACCGAGCCCGATCTCTTGAGGATGTCTTTGACTCGGCTCTCTCATTTGTACGTAAGAAACATTGAGTGTATTCTCCCATTGCTCAGCACAGAGACTGCAAATCCCTGTGCGCGCACTAGTGATCTCTCTTCTTAACTACAGCACTTCTCTCCTGACAGGCCTTCGTCTGTTTCATCTTTCTCTCTTGCAATTGATTCCAAACACAGCCTGGCTTATCTTTCTCACTTACTGCTCTGCAGCGCCCTCCACTGGCTTCCTGTCTGCTCTGCAATAAAATTCTGTCTTTTACCTACAAAGTCCTCCACTCCTCGGGCCCCTCCCTACATTGCCTTCCCCGTAAAACAATACTAGCCTGCGGGACCGTATGGTTACTCAAATGGGCTAAGGCTCTCCTCCAACCTCGTCAACTGTTCCCATTCGACTTTACCCAGTCTGTCTCTGAAACTCACTTCTGAAGACCATCCAGCTCTCTTCCTCGGTCTTAATCTTCAGAAAGACCCTCAAAACTAACCTCTTTAAGGAAGCTTACTATTCTCCCTGCTAGAAAAACCATTAATTAATGCCCCCAAATACTGTCGCTACCACTACCTTCTCCTTTGACCTCTTCACTCACCTTATGTGTCTCATGTCCCCCACTCCCTCTAGATTGTAAGCTCTGCGAGCAGGGCTCTCTAACTCATGTATCAGTCTGTTCCTCTAGATTGTAAGCTCTGCGAGCAGGGCTCTCTACCTCATGTATCAGTCTGTTCCTCTAGATTGTAAGCTTTGCGAGCAGGGCTCTCTACCTCATGTATCAGTCTGTCCCTGTTCGTCTCATGTGGTACGTAGTCCCACTCCATGCTCTGTAACATGCACTGCATAAATTGCTGACGCTATATAAATGCATTTTGGTGCAAATGTAATGATCCAAGGTGGCGATATTACATTAAATATATCCAAGCTCCTCCCCTTTCAAGGACACTGCTAGCCAACCACACAGTAGAATGTTAAAGCACCTTCATTCTACCAAAACATTCTAAAAGTGATGTCAGTCGGAGGGGTGGGGCTAAGATATTTTTAAATAGTAAAGAAAGGCACTCTGTGCATCGCGACCCAGACACATTGTATATTATGTTAGTAACATGTATTTGATTTTTTTTCTTTAATCAATATGGTTACTTTTTTAATTTTAGATGCTGTGTAGTAATTTTATGGGTTATGGTTACTTTTATCAATATAGGTTTTCATATACCACCAGCTGACTTGGCAGATTTCATCACAGTAGTGGGAACGTATCGGATTTGGCAGCTTACGGGTAAAAAATTTCCTCTCTGGACTCACCTGCGCTCTACCTCTGGCTCCTCTGTCTTTTGAGGACCAATATATTTACAGCCCCGCCTTTTCATGGCACTAATTCTCACGGTTAGCTCCCCCTTCGATTACTTGAGACTGGGAGGAGAATACTCTCCGGCCTATTGTGTCACCAACATCTGAATCGGTAGCTTATATTATTGATCCATCCGCCAACATACAGAGAGAGTCCTACCTGCGGCTATGGCGGTCTTGCTGTGCACCGTGACCGATACGGCAGTGCTGACAGTCACCACCTCCGGCTTGTTACCCCCATCTGCAAAGACAATAAAGGCAATTAATAATCGGCATGCGCTTCCCCCATGGAGCTGAATAGCACACAGATTTACTGATCTCTCCCCCACATGTGGCGAAATTAATTTAATTAACTGCAATTTTTTTTTTAAATTCTAGTGCAGTTTACAATGGCACAAATACGAATCAAAGTATTGGATGGCAGAGACCCCCCCCCCCCCCCCTTTAACTGGGTAGATATATATGGAGTCAAGTCAGGTCTAGTGCTTAAGAACCTCATCATCGGGAAAAAGGCACTACGGGGGTCTGAGATTAGGTCAAAATTCTCTGATTTCAAAATGATAATAAATTATAAAAAAAATTCAAAAACATAGCTGCGTGTTCAACTCATACAACTTGGGTACCCCCCCCCCCCCCCCATTTATTTCAATGCACCAGCAGTCTCACTGGACAATGGTTGGCTTAACGTAGTTGGGGCTGCAGTCTACACATACAGAAGGCAGCTGGTTGGCAGTCTCTGCATGACTAATAAACTGATTATTCTAATGAGAAGGATCCACATTGACAGCCAAGGGACCTTAAAATGGGTCACAGTACCCAACCACCTCTCCCCCTCCTCCCTAACCCCCACCGTGCCTTATTTGCATTACAGAGGCTGGAATGGATTAAGACATGGCATAGTGATATGATACAGCAGGTAGATGCCGTGCTGAACCTTGGGTGGTCACAGAGGCGGGGATCGCGAGTTTCCTCTGTCAGACACTGCATCGGAGTTTGCTCTATCAGGGACAGTGGTGGTGTACTGTGTATGACGGCTTGATTGCATGGGATGGAGCATGTCTTGCCATTACAAGGCAGTGAAGGCACTGGATTGGTGAGGTGCACGCTTGTAATGCAGGGGGTCATGCTATGGGGGTCCATATGTAAAAAATGCCTTCATCTGTGTCAAGATTCTAAACAACATGTCCGTCTCCTGATAGAGCTATACAGAGCAAACATTCTAAACAACATGTCCGCCCCCCGATAGAGCTATACAGAGCAAACATTCTAAACATGTCCACCCCCCCCCCCCATTGAGTTATACAGAGCAAACATTCTAAACAACATGTCCGCCCCCCGATAGAGCTATACAGAGCAAACATTCTAAACAACATGTCCGCCCCCCGATAGAGCTATACAGAGCAAACATTCTAAACATGTCCACCCCCCCCATTGAGTTATACAGAGCAAACATTCTAAACAACATGTCCGCCCCCCGATAGAGCTATACAGAGCAAACATTCTAAACAACATGTACCGCCCCCCGATAGAGCTAAACAGAGCAAACATTCTAAACATGTCCACCCCCCCTCCATTGAGTTATACAGAGCAAACATTTTAAACAACATGTCCGCCCCCCGATAGAGCTATACAGAGCAAACATTCTAAACATGTCCGCCCCCCCCCCATTGAGCTATACAGAGCAAAGACTCTGAACAACATGTCTGTCCCCTGATAGAGCTATACAGACCAAAGATTCTAAACTACATGTCTGCCCCCTGATAAAGCTATACAGAGCAAAGATTCTAAACAACTTGTCCACCACCTGATAGAGCTCTACAGAGCAAAGATTCTAAACAACATGTCCACCCCCTGATAGATCTATACAGAGCAAAGATTCTAAACAACATGTCCACCCCCTGGTAGAGCTATACAGAGCAAAGATTCTAAACAACATGTCCGCCCTCTAATAGAGCTATCCAGAGCAAAGATTCTAACCAAGACGTCCACTCCCTGATAGAGCTATACAGAGCAAAGACTCTAAAAAACATGCCTGCCCCCTGATTGAGCTATACAGAGCAAAGATTCTAAACAACATGTCTGCCCCCTGATAGAGCTATACAGAGCAAAGATTCTAAACAACATGTCCACCCCCTGATAGAGCTATACAGTGCAAAGATTCTAACCAAGACGTCCACCCCCTGATAGAGCTATACAGAGCAAAGATTTGCATATAGCGCTGCACGGGGCTGTTATAAATAGGAGACAAGATAGACACATTTCCCCCCTCTTAATCTACACATTTTACATTTCTGCTGACGCAATATATAGATCATTTGTACAGCGTATGTTACGGATTGTTTCCTAATATATATAATAAAAACCATACAGAGTACAGCACCCAGGCTCTTCCGAGTACCTCTCCTAAATGACCGCCATGGGCGATCTCTCACTGCCAGCGTGAGCATGCCTAGCCGAACATCTGTTAGCAAATTACAGGCTGGGACAAATCATCTAATCAAGGGCCAATCAATTCTAATTAAGAGAGTTGGTCAGAATCCAGAATCATTTCCTGCCCTGCGTGTGCACCATGGATGTGATCAGAAGCATGGATCAATGAGTGGGTACCCTGTGTTCCCATGCCAGGATGCCATGGTACCAGCTGGGTGGGCTATGGCATGGATTGAACACCCTATTGTCTAGGATGCATAGGTTAATGCATGGTGCGGGGAAGGGAGTATGAGCAGTGAGGATGGCAGGGCTATGGCTGGAGATGCCATGCAAGGCATCGGGGAGATTGAACATGGTTCAAGTCTATTCAGATACCCTCAATAATCTGCTCATCCGACCTGCGTGGCTGGGCGGGGGGCTCAGTGATGTCGTTGTCTCTGGGATTATGATCTGTAAGAGGGAAGGGAGGCAAGAGGCCTGTTGAAAAGCAGGACTTGGTGGAGACTCTGGTAAAGAGGTTGTAATAACACAATGGAAATAAACATACACATCCCAGTAACAGACTCAATAGCAGTCCAGAATAAGGAGAAACCTGGACACTAGTGTATATTTCAGTTAAGCTTACTTTTCTTTAACACATTATATTGTACAGATTACAGGCCTTGATTCTGGATCCGGCTCTGTTCCAGTAACACCCAGATTCTGGACATGACTGTTCCATGAATACACAGTTTCTGGACATGACTCTGTGCCATCGACATACAGTTTCTGGATTTGACTTCCATTAATACACAGTTTCTGGATATGACTGTTCCATTAATACACAGGTTCTAGATATGGCTCTGCTCTAGTATGCTCTTTTCTTGTTACATGTAGAACCCACAAAGCACTAAATTCTAGTAACATATAGATTAAATTTGGATGTGATTATGTAACATACACATTCTGGAAATGGTTTTGCTTTTTATAACAATGAGGTTTTGGATATTGTTTTTTGGTTACGGTGATTCAATCTAACAAAGACATTCTGGATATAGTCTTCCTTTTTAGAGGTATATATTTAGTAACTTCAGCACCTGCCCAGAGCGGCACCTGCCCAGTTGGCCCCAGAGAGACACCTGCTCAGTCCGACTTCAGTCTGGCACCTGCCCTGCCCTTAAACCCTGTTAGTGGGCTATCCTGAGTCCTGTATCATGAAGACATATAAAAGGGGTGACCTGAGCTCTGTAAAATCTGTGACCTGAGCCCTGAGAAATCTGTGATCTGAGCCCTGTAAAATCCCTTTAATGGGATGCCCTATCTTAGAGTCACTGTAATGGGATGCCCTGTCTTAGAGTCCCTATAATGGGATGCCCTGTCATAGAGTCCCTATAATGGGATGCCCTGTCATAGAGTCACTGTAATGGGATGCCCTGTCATAGAGTCACTGTAATGGGATGCCCTGTCATAGAGTCACTGTAATGGGATGCCCTGTCATAGAGTCACTGTAATGGGATGCCCTGTCTTAGAGTCCCTATAATGGGATGCCCTGTCATAGAGTCACTGTAATGGGATGCCCTGTCATAGAGTCACTGTAATGGGATGCCCTGTCATAGAGTCCCTATAATGGGATGCCCTGTCATAGAGTCACTGTAATGGGATGCCCTGTCTTAGAGTCCCTATAATGGGATGCCCTGTCATAGAGTCACTGTAATGGGATGCCCTGTCATAGAGTCACTGTAATGGGATGCCCTGTCTTAGAGTCACTGTAATGGGATGCCCTGTCATAGAGTCACTGTAATGGGATGCCCTGTCTTAGAGTCCCTATAATGGGATGCCCTGTCATAGAGTCACTGTAATGGGATGCCCTGTCATAGAGTCACTGTAATGGGATGCCCTGTCTTAGAGTCCCTATAATGGGATGCCCTGTCATAGAGTCACTGTAATGGGATGCCTTGTCTTAGAGTCCCTATAATGGGATGCCCTATCTTAGAGTCACTGTAATGGGATGCCCTGTCATAGAGTCACTGTAATGGGATGCCCTGTCTTAGAGTCCCTATAATGGGATGCCCTGTCATAGAGTCACTGTAATGGGATGCCCTGTCATAGAGTCACTGTAATGGGATGCCCTGTCTTAGAGTCACTGTAATGGGATGCCCTGTCATAGAGTCCCTATAATGGGATGCCCTGTCATAGAGTCACTGTAATGGGATGCCCTGTCTTAGAGTCACTGTAATGGGATGCCCTGTCATAGAGTCACTGTAATGGGATGCCCTGTCATAGAGTCACTGTAATGGGATGCCCTGTCATAGAGTCACTGTAATGGGATGCCCTGTCTTAGAGTCCCTATAATGGGATGCCCTATCATAGAGTCACTGTAATGGGATGCCCTGTCTTAGAGTCCCTATAATGGGATGCCCTGTCTTAGAGTCCCTATAATGGGATGCCCTGTCATAGAGTCACTGTAATGGGATGCCCTGTCATAGAGTCACTGTAATGGGATGCCCTGTCATAGAGTCACTGTAATGGGATGCCCTGTCTTAGAGTCCCTATAATGGGATGCCCTGTCATAGAGTCACTGTAATGGGATGCCCTGTCATAGAGTCACTGTAATGGGATGCCCTGTCATAGAGTCCCTATAATGGGATGCCCTGTCATAGAGTCACTGTAATGGGATGCCCTGTCATAGAGTCCCTATAATGGGATGCCCTGTCATAGAGTCACTGTAATGGGATGCCCTGTCATAGAGTCACTGTAATGGGATGCCCTGTCATAGAGTCACTGTAATGGGATGCCCTGTCTTAGAGTCCCTATAATGGGATGCCCTGTCTTAGAGTCCCTATAATGGGATGCCCTGTCATAGAGTCACTGTAATGGGATGCCCTGTCATAGAGTCCCTATAATGGGATGCCCTGTCATAGAGTCACTGTAATGGGATGCCCTGTCATAGAGTCACTGTAATGGGATGCCCTGTCATAGAGTCCCTATAATGGGATGCCCTGTCATAGAGTCACTGTAATGGGATGCCCTGTCATAGAGTCACTGTAATGGGATGCCCTGTCATAGAGTCCCTATAATGGGATGCCCTGTCTTAGAGTCACTGTAATGGGATGCCCTGTCTTAGAGTCACTGTAATGGGATGCCCTGTCATAGAGTCACTGTAATGGGATGCCCTGTCATAGAGTCACTGTAATGGGATGCCCTGTCATAGAGTCACTGTAATGGGATGCCCTGTCTTAGAGTCACTGTAATGGGATGCCCTGTCATAGAGTCACTGTAATGGGATGCCCTGTCATAGAGTCACTGTAATGGGATGCCCTGTCTTAGAGTTCTGTTTAGTTCTGTCCTGTCTTACAATCCCATTAAACGGTTTCCCTGTTTCATGCTTCTGTTCCTTTATTCTCTTGTTCGGATTTGTTTCTGGTTTACCTGGTATCTTTTGTTCCATTCTATGTTTTCCTTGCTTTGCTCAGTTCCTCTTCTTAAATGCAACCACACCCATTAAGTCTCTCTAATGCTGTCAGATCTGCAGTCTATGCTTTGTGTCCTGTGTGTCTGTATAGTGTAAGTCTTTAAATCCTGTTTTCATTTACTAGTTTATTATTCAGTTTCGGCATTCCGTTTTCAAGGGACTTGCCTGACTGTGAGACACATCTTGATGCTGTTTGGCAAGCTTATATTTATGAACCAAATCCTCAGAATTTACCATCTTGGAGTGTTAGGTTAGTCTCTCTATCTATGTATGTTTGTTTGTAGGTATGCCGCCTTACATTCCTACTCCTTAGTCCCTCTTCTGTATGTGCCTGCTCCAGGATCTTTGCAGGGTTTCTCCAGTTTCTGCCCTGGTATACTGGATACGGGGCCCTGAAATGTGGCTACACAAACCTGAAGCCTCAAGCTTCCGGGGAAGTGCAGCTCCCTGCGCCAGGCAATATGTCTCCGCACCTGCCAATGATCTCCTGAACTAGGGAGCTCAGGGGCCCATGCCATCAAGGACACCGTGCATGACATGACCATTTCAATTGTGGGCACTTAAGGATATACAATTTGTATATTTTTATTCTGGTAAGGATGGTGAAGGATATACATTTTTCACATTATTATTGTGGTAACGATGGGTAAGGACATACATTTTGTATATATTTTACTCTAGGAGCACATTGCTGTCTTGGAATAGTCGCTGGGTTACATTTTCTATTTCTCTCGGTTGTTCATTTGTAAAAAAAAAGATTCAGATTACAAATCGTACAAGCAAGATACTGTCCCCTCCCCTCCTGCGCATTACCTGGGCTGTCATCTGTCGGCACGTGGAACACAAAGCTCCCAGCAGGGTGCTCAGCCGCCCGCCTGTACCACAAAGGGAAATGGTCCATGGTAAAAATACTCTCCTTCTCTTCGTAGTGTAGGAACTTCCTGTGGAGGAAGATGTAGGTTTGCTTAGACTAGGAGCACAGGAGACATCCAGGTCAATGCTGTCTAGATTTCTGTACAGTGTTTTCTTTCCCTCGCTGAATATTATTGTGTATCTACTGCGTCGGGAAATTTGGATCGCGCATGTAAAAACATGGCTGGCTGACTATGATGGGAGTTAAATATTAAATATTAAAAGTACCTAGGGGGAAAATACACATCAAAAAAGTGTAATTTTTAAAAAAACATTTATCTGAGGTTAGGACCAAAATGTATAACACATGGTGTGGTTGCCTAACGGTCCGGGAACCACACCGGGTGATATACATCTTATTTAAAAACAAGCGGGTAATCCCTAAATCCTGGACCAATGGGGTTAAGAAACACTGCGTTAGAGGAACAGAGACAGGCAGAAGAAGTAGAGTAGTCCTGTTCTGCTCGCAAGCTAATGGACAGAAAAAATTGTGGTACAAAAAATAAATAAACCCGGCTTAAATTGCTATAATGTTTCTCTCTCATGTTACTTTTGTTTTCCGCTGCCCTCTGATTTACTGTTACATGTAACGCTGGGGGACAAAAAAAAGTAATAAACCTTAGACTGCAAAGAAATGATCTAGTGGGTATTGTCAGGGGGCCCTGTACAGTGCATTAAAGAGGTAATCGTTTCCTAGCCTGAGGGCAGCCATGTCACTAATATGTTTTATTTATACAATGTAAGAAGTATCAGGATGATTATTTTCCAATTCGATAAAACAATATTTATTTAAACAGGGATTTGGCCAGCCAGTGCTACAAGTGCTGCGCTTAAGCCTGGAAGCTTTGTGGGGGTCCTGTGGGGGACGATACGTTATTCAGCAGCAATTTTGCAACCGTGGCTCATTGACGCCACTGCCTAACGCACTCACATATGTAAAGGTTAAATGGACAGAGCCGCTATCCACACAGTGGACGTGATACCGTACTGTGATACATGTGGCGGGAAGGAGAAGCGGTAAACAATAACCCGTGATGTGATGTCAACATACAGCTCGCCATGATGTCACAAGTATTGTTATTCCACAAGAGCGGTTATGATGATGTGTAAAATAATATAAGTTGCTGTATATACATTTGTATCTATGGGAATGCCTTAACTTTTATTGGGGTTACTAAGTGGCGTATGGGATACATTTGTATCCAAAATAATATTTAGAGATTTAAATGGCCAAGATGGTGACATATTTCCCAAATTCCCGAATACCCCTTAATTTAAATAAGTTTTTTTTCTTTTTAAGGGGGGGGGGGGGGGATTGTAGCCTCGAATGCCCCATAGGAGATCATTCCGAGTTTGAGATTCCCTTTTCACTTCAGAAAATAGCCGAATTGTCAGCCTCGTCCCCCCCACAGGAAACATGGATGTGTTTGAGGCTATCAATTCAGTTTACTGGGGTCGATTTCTTTGTTTTTGCTGTATTCAAGGCTCTATGACTAGGGGGAAACCTATGTCTTAACAGGCCAAGTTCCCAGAGCCAAATAATGTCAAAAATCTGGGCCTGAATTCAGCCATATTTAATAGCCAAATTCCGGATTTTGACATAATTCAGCTATTATCACCAAACTGGGTAAAATTCTGCCCAGATAGGGGCTACCTGAATAGACCCCTTAATTAAAACCATTGTTGTTGTTTTTTATTTGGCTTTTGGGGAATTCAGCTATATTTTGTGAAGAGAAAAGATAGCCTTGAACACGCCCCTGGAAATAATTAGGTAACAAATGCAGTTTGGCCAAATACGGGCCGCCAAAAATCCCCACCTTATATTTTGCCAAATTTGGACAGAATCTGGGCCCATGATCCGAAATTCGGAGCTTCAATTTTGTTGAAGAAAACCCGGAGCTCTTTGAGTAGAGCTCTGTCTTGTCCATCCTGTGTCTTACCACTCGGTGGTGCTGCTGTCACTAGACTATCTGCGAGTGATTATTGATTTAAAACTGGATGAAGCAATATATTACATTGGATTAACTGAGCATATATTATGTATTCAGATAACGCAAACTTGCCGGTTCCAGTGAGGAGTTTAGATGAATAATATAAACATTTAATAATTAAAGTGCAGCGCCTGCCAGTCACTTACTTATTGGACATCTTTTCAGATCCCACAAACAGATTTTTCCTCATAAGTCCGGCCCGGGTTCCCAGGAAGGCCACTTCAATCCCTTCATCTTGGCTGCAAGAGAGAGACAATTTCTATAAACCATTAATAGTCACATTGAAACAAAACAAAAAAACCTGGTCTGAACTATACTTTAATTTAAAAAAAAAAAAGGTAAAAAATTAGCTGTACATTGTGTTTTAAACGTGTCTGTGGAGTCTCCTCTTTATGACATCACTGTGTGGCTCCATATGCAACTTACACATTTTCCACTGAAATGTTTTTATTTGGCTACTAAGCCACTCAGGATAACCTTATACCTATCCCATGCATGCTTACACTCCTTCACTGTATTAACCTCTACCACTTCTGCTGGAAGACTATTCCATGCATCAACTACCCTCTCAGTAATGTAATACTTTCATTAGTCCCTGGCCTTATCTTATATCTAGGATAGCCTTATACCTATCCCATGCATGCTTAAACTCCTTCACTGTATTAACCTCTACCACTTCTACTGGAAGACTATTCCATACATCCACTACCCTCTCAGTAATGTAATACTTTCATTAGTCCCTGGCCTTATCTTATGTCTAGGATAGCCTTATACCTATCCCATGCATGCTTAAACTCCTTCACTGTATTAACCTCTGCCACTTCTACAGGAAGACTATTCCATGCATCCACTACCCTCTCAGTAAAGTAATACTTTCATTAGTCCCTGGCCTTATCTTATATCTAGGATAGCCTTATACCTATCCCACGCATGCTTACACTCCTTCACTGGATGAACCTCTACCACTTCTACTGGAAGACTATTCCATGCATCCACTACCCTCTCAGTAAAGTAATACTTTCATTAGTCCCTGGCCTTATCTTATATCTAGGATAGCCTTATACTTATCCCACGCATGCTTAAACTCCTTCACTGTATTAACCTCTACCACCTCTACTGGAAGACTATTCCATGCATCCACCACCCTCTCAGTAAAGTAATACTTTCATTAGTCCCTGGCCTTATCTTATGTCTAGGATAGCCTTATACCTATCCCATGCATGCTTAAACTCCTTCACTGTATTAACCTCTACCACCTCTACTGGAAGACTATTCCATACATCCACTACCCTCTCAGTAAAGTAATACTTTCATTAGTCCCTGGCCTTATCTTATATCTAGGATAGCCTTATACCTATCCCACGCATGCTTAAACTCCTTCACTGTATTAACCTCTACCACCTCTACTGGAAGACTATTCCATACATCCACTACCCTCTCAGTAAAGTAATACTTTCATTAGTCCCTGGCCTTATCTTATATCTAGGATAGCCTTATACCTATCCCATGCATGCTTAAACTCCTTCACTGTATTACCCTCTACCACTTCTACTGGAAGACTATTCCATGTACCCACTACCCTCTCAGTAATGTAATACTATCATTAGTCCCTGGCCTTATCTTATATCTAGGATAGCCTTATACCTATCCCACGCATGCTTAAACTCCTTCACTGTATTAACCTCTACCACTTCTACTGGAAGACTATTCCATACATCCACTACCCTCTCAGTAAAGTAATACTTTCATTAGTCCCTGGCCTTATCTTATATCTAGGATAGCCTTATACCTATCCCATGCATGCTTAAACTCCTTCACTGTATTAACCTCTACCACTTCTACTGGAAGACTATTCCATGCATCCACTACCCTCTCAGTAAAGTAATACTTTCATTAGTCCCTGACCTTATCTTATATCTAGGATAGCCTTATACCTATCCCATGCATGCTTAAACTCCTTCACTGTATTAACCTCTACCACCTCTACTGGAAGACTATTCCATACATCCACTACCCTCTCAGTAAAGTAATACTTTCATTAGTCCCTGGCCTTATCTTATATCTAGGATAGCCTTATACCTATCCCACGTATGCTTAAACTCCTTCACTGTATTAACCTCTACCACCTCTACTGGAAGACTATTCCATACATCCACTACCCTCTCAGTAAAGTAATACTTTCATTAGTCCCTGGCCTTATCTTATATCTAGGATAGCCTTATACCTATCCCATGCATGCTTAAACTCCTTCACTGTATTACCCTCTACCACTTCTACTGGAAGACTATTCCATGTACCCACTACCCTCTCAGTAATGTAATACTATCATTAGTCCCTGGCCTTATCTTATATCTAGGATAGCCTTATACCTATCCCACGCATGCTTAAACTCCTTCACTGTATTAACCTCTACCACTTCTACTGGAAGACTATTCCATACATCCACTACCCTCTCAGTAAAGTAATACTTTCATTAGTCCCTGGCCTTATCTTATATCTAGGATAGCCTTGTGCCTATCCCACGCATGCTTAAACTCCTTCACTGGATGAACCTCTACCACCTCTGTTGCAAGGAGACTCCATTCATCCACTACCCTCTCGGCAAATAATACTCCCTGAAGTTACCTCTAACCTTCTAATTTAAGATGATTGGAACTAGTAACTGATCTCCAAAAATTCCTATGTTCAATTTCCTGACCCCTTTTTTTTTTTGTGAGTAGCCCCTATGTTGTTCTGGTAATTTCTTTCATTTTAAATATAATCTCCTCCATTACGGTGTTGCTTCTCTTTATATATTTAAAGGTTTCTATAATTCCCCCCCCCCCCCCCCTCTCTCTCTCTCTCGTCTTTTTCCCAAGCTATCCATGGTCAGATAATACCCGACAATCTTCATCTGGACAGGCCCCACCCACTTAGCATCCCTTCTCTACACAAACCCCGCCCACGAGGTACTAGTCAAACCCATTATGGTATTTTAACCACAGATAAACACCCCAGAGGCTTGACACAGTTCCTAGGCACAAGTAGGCTATTGGTGCCTCGTGTAGAAAGCCAATATTTCCTTCCACTTTTTCTCCCATAGAAAGATCTAGCAGTCATTCAACCAATCTGCTAAGTGTCTAATCATGTCCTGCCTGGGAACGGAATCTTGACCTGGTGAACTCCTCTAGTCCCTATGTGTCCACCAGTTTGTCCTTCACATACGTTGAAGACACGTTACACCCTCAACAGAGAATCTGCACCGTTCGGGTGTCTTACCCAGACATGTTCAGGGCCATCTGGGTCCAGTAAGCTTCCAGTGGAGCAGTGACCACAGCATCAAACAGGACCTCTTGCACCAGCTCCTCATCACCTGCAAGCACAGAGCAGAAACCACCATTTTACCCAAGTTCTATCCATGGTGACCTGATTTCACCTTCATGGGACTGGTTTATACCCAGCATCCTGCAGGATCATAACTGCCCTCCAGCCAAGAAAACATCTACAGGCAATTTGTCAACCTAAACACTGTATGTACTGTGAATGTACAGACAAATACTGGAAAACGATCTATACATCGTGTTAGAAGAATTGCCAGCAAACTTATAACATAAGGTTAGATAGTCTTAAAATAGAGGGGCAAAGATTCAAAAGTAATATCAGGAAGTATTACATTACTGAGAGGGTAGTGGATGTATGGAATAGTCTTCCAGTAGAAGTGGTAGAGATTAATACAGTGAAGGAGTTTAAGCATGCATGGGATAGGTATAAGGCTATCCTAGATATAAGATAAGGCCAGGGACTAATGAAAGTATTACTTTACTGAGAGGGTAGTGGATGTATGGAATAGTCTTCCAGTAGAGGTGGTAGAGGTTAATACAGTGAAGGAGTTTAAGCATGCGTGGGATAGGTATAAGGCTATCCTAGATATAAGATAAGGCCAGGGACTAATGAAAGTATTACTTTACTGAGAGGGTAGTGGATGTATGGAATAGTCTTCCAGTAGAGGTGGTAGAGGTTAATACAGTGAAGGAGTTTAAGCATGCATGGGATAGGTATAAGGCTATCCTAGACATAAGATAAGGCCAGGGACTAATGAAAGTATTACTTTACTGAGAGGGTGGTGGATGCATGGAATAGTCTTCCAGTAGAGGTGGTAGAGGTTTATCCAGTGAAGGAGTTTAAGCATGCATGGGATAGGTATAAGGCTATCCTAGATATAAGATAAGGCCAGGGACTAATGAAAGTATTACTTTACTGAGAGGGTAGTGGATGCATGGAATAGTCTTCCAGTAGAAGTG
This sequence comes from Pelodytes ibericus, assembly GCA_036172795.1. Lineage (NCBI taxonomy): Eukaryota > Metazoa > Chordata > Amphibia > Anura > Pelodytidae > Pelodytes > Pelodytes ibericus. The sequence goes on along the minus strand of CM069858.1, from coordinate 11,837,773 downwards.
GTAGAGGTTAATACAGTGAAGGAGTTTAGCATGCGTGGGATAGGTATAAGGCTATCCTAGATATAAGATAATGCCAGGGACTAATGAAAGTATTACTTTACAGAGAGGGTGGTGGATGCATGGAATAGTCTTCCAGTAGAGGTGGTAGAGGTTTATCCAGTGAAGGAGTTTAAGCATGCATGGGATAGGTATAAGGCTATCCTAGATATAAGATAAGGCCAGGGACTAATGAAAGTATTACTTTACTGAGAGGGTAGTGGATGCATGGAATAGTCTTCCAGTAGAAGTGGTAGAGGTTAATACAGTGAAGGAGTTTAGCATGCGTGGGATAGGTATAAGGCTATCCTAGATATAAGATAAGGTCAGGGACTAATGAAAGTATTCCTTTACAGAGAGGGTAGTGGATGTATGGAATAGTCTTCCAGTAGAAGTGGTAGAGGTTAATACAGTGAAGGAGTTTAAGCATTAATGGGATAGGTATAAGGCTATCCTAGAAATAAGATAAGGTCAGGGACTAATGAAAGTATTATATTACTGAGAGGGTAGTGGATGTATGGAATAGTCTTCCAGTAGAAGTGGTAGAGGTTAATACAGTGAAGGAGTTTAAGCATGCATGGGATAGGTATAAGGCTATCCTAGATATAAGATAAGGCCAGGGACTAATGAAAGTATTACTTTACTGAGAGGGTAGTGGATGTATGGAATAGTCTTCCAGTAGAAGTGGTAGAGGTTAATACAGTGAAGGAGTTTAAGCATGCATGGGATAGGTATAAGGCTATCCTAGAAATAAGATAAGGTCAGGGACTAATGAAAGTATTATATTACTGAGAGGGTAGTGGATGTATGGAATAGTCTTCCAGTAGAAGTGGTAGAGGTTAATACAGTGAAGGAGTTTAAGCATGCATGGGATAGGTATAAGGCTATCCTAGATATAAGATAAGGCCAGGGACTAATGAAAGTATTACTTTATTTAGAGGGTAGTGGATGTATGAAATAGCCTTCCAGTAGAAGTGGTAGAGGTTAATACAGTGAAGGAGTTTAAGCATGTGTGGGATAGGTATAAGGCTATCCTAGATATAAGATAAGGTCAGGGACTAATGAAAGTATTACTGTACTGAGAGGGTAGTGGATGCATGGAATAGTCTTCCAGTAGAAGTGGTAGAGGTTAATACAGTGAAGGAGTTTAAGCATGCATGGGAGAGGTATAAGGCTATCCTAGATATCAGATAAGGCCAGGGACTAATGAAAGTATTACATTACTGAGAGGGTAGTGGATGTATGGAATAGTCTTCCAGTAGAAGTGGTAGAGGTTAATACAGTGAAGGAGTTTAAGCATGCATGGGAGAGGTATAAGGCTATCCTAGAAATAAGATAAGGTCAGGGACTAATGAAAGTATTATATTACTGAGAGGGTAGTGGATGTATGGAATAGTCTTCCAGTAGAAGTGGTAGAGGTTAATACAGTGAAGGAGTTTAAGCATGCATGGGATAGGTATAAGGCTATCCTAGATATAAGATAAGGCCAGGGACTAATGAAAGTATTACTTTACTGAGAGGGTAGTGGATGTATGGAATAGTCTTCCAGTAGAAGTGGTAGAGGTTAATACAGTGAAGGAGTTTAAGCATGCATGGGATAGGTATAAGGCTATCCTAGAAATAAGATAAGGTCAGGGACTAATGAAAGTATTATATTACTGAGAGGGTAGTGGATGTATGGAATAGTCTTCCAGTAGAAGTGGTAGAGGTTAATACAGTGAAGGAGTTTAAGCATGCATGGGATAGGTATAAGGCTATCCTAGATATAAGATAAGGCCAGGGACTAATGAAAGTATTACTTTATTTAGAGGGTAGTGGATGTATGAAATAGCCTTCCAGTAGAAGTGGTAGAGGTTAATACAGTGAAGGAGTTTAAGCATGTGTGGGATAGGTATAAGGCTATCCTAGATATAAGATAAGGTCAGGGACTAATGAAAGTATTACTGTACTGAGAGGGTAGTGGATGCATGGAATAGTCTTCCAGTAGAAGTGGTAGAGGTTAATACAGTGAAGGAGTTTAAGCATGCATGGGAGAGGTATAAGGCTATCCTAGATATCAGATAAGGCCAGGGACTAATGAAAGTATTACATTACTGAGAGGGTAGTGGATGTATGGAATAGTCTTCCAGTAGAAGTGGTAGAGGTTAATACAGTGAAGGAGTTTAAGCATGCATGGGAGAGGTATAAGGCTATCCTAGATATCAGATAGGGAACTGGGGACTAATGAAAGTATTACATTACTGAGAGGGTAGTGGATGCATGGAATAGGTCTTCCAGTAGAAGTGGTAGAGGTTAATACAGTGAAGGAGTTTAAGCATGCGTGGGATAGGTATAAGGCTATCCTAGATATAAGATAAGGCCAGGGACTAATGAAAGTATTACTTTACTGAGAGGGTAGTGGATGCATGGAATAGGTCTTCCAGTAGAAGTGGTAGAGGTTAATACAGTGAAGGAGTTTAAGCATGCATGGGATAGGTATAAGGCTATCCTAGATATAAGATAGGGACCTGGGGACTAATGAAAGTATTTAGAACATTGGGCAGACTAGATGGACCGAATGGTTCTTATTTGCCGACACAATCTATGTTTCTATAAGAGAAATGCATGTTTTGAATGTGTCTATGTCTCCAGCTTATTACATCATCTTGAGGCCTGATATGCAAATTGCACATTTGCCATTGAAAATAAGTTCATTCGCATATCAATTTACTGGTGATGTCATAAACAGGAGACTCCACAGGCACATTTTAAACCGATTTTTCTTCCTTATATTCTATGCATTTGCTTGCAATTCTACTAATACAATGTATAGATAGTTTTTCATGCTCTGTGTTCACAGTGTTTAGGTTGACAGACCCCCTATATAGTGGAGCTTTGTGGCTCTGGTGCTCTATATATGTAATATGTGAGGGACCTCTTCAAACAACAGGGATGGGTAGAGTGTCAGTAAAAGGACTAGTAGTGTCTGTGGCCAGGTTTGTAGAACATCATTATGTTGTGCAACACAATGTCCAGTAAAAATCTGTGTCGACCCCACAACAGTAGTGGACAGAAAGAATCTCTTATGAGCAAGCATGGCAAAAACGCGAAATGCATCAGGTGTCCTTTCCCGTAGAGTTTGCCATTGATTTAAGTCACTATTTATTTTTTGGAACCTTGGGAGTGCTCTCTTCTGTGTGTAAGAATGTGTGTGTGTGTGTGCAGCCAAGACACAGCAGAAGCATGACAGAGACACGGGTGAGTGTGGGACACAGAGCCAGGGAGGTTTAGTGACACTTACATTCCAAGTCTGGATCTTCTCCCAGCAGAAACCGAGTCACGGCCTGAAGCTGATTCAGCTTGCGATGGTCGGGATCGATGTCAGTGATACAATATATCCTAAAAAAAAAAGGAGACTTGTCCTTGGTAAAGTGATGCCATCAGCCCATGGGGCGGCAGAAATTCACATAAAATAAAAATGTCGCTAATGCAAAATATTCCCTAATGGTGAATTGACTTTACATTAAAAGACTAGGAGCATACTTTGCTATACACTTTGTATACATATTGGCTAATCTTTACTGTATATATATTTATACTACTGGAAAGGAAATGCCAAGCTGTTTGGAATAAGGTAACTGCGGTACTTATAGGAAATGTAATTATAATAAGAATTTTGAAATGAATAAAATAAGCCAAAAAAGTTGTCTGAGACCCTCCATCTTGCTTTTCATACAGACCACAGCTGAGAGAGTTTAGGTGCTAATCTTACACGTTTTTTATTTTCCTGGTGAGACAAGGGGAGCTATTCACTAAAAGATGAACAATTCATCTCACCAACTTAACTATACATTGTATAGGAGCAAGCCTTGTGAGTTCCTCCTGCTAGACAAGCTCAGCTGGCCATGGATAATGCAGAGTTACATCTTTACACACTGTCACTTTATAACAATGCATTATACAGGGCCAACTCTGTTCTTCTAGCAGGAGACACTCACCAGGCCCTGCACAATGTATAGAATATATAGAAGAGCTCAGCTGGCCATGGATAATGCAGAGTTACATCTTTACACACTGTCACTTTATAACAATGCATTATACAGGGCCAACTCTGTTATTCTAGCAGGAGAAACTCACCAGAACCTGCACAATGTATAGAAGAATATATAGAAGAGCTCAGCTGGCCATGGATAATGCAGAGTTATATCTTTACACACTGTCACTTTATAACAATGCATTATACAGGGCCAACTCTGTTCTTCTAGCAGGAGAAACTCACCAGACCCTGCACAATGTATAGAAGAATATATAGAAGATCTCAGCTGGCCATGGATAATGCAGAATTACATCTTTACACACTGTCACTTTATAACAATGCATTATACAGGACAAACTCTGTTCTTCTAGCAGGAGAAACTCACCAGACCCTGCACAATGTATAGAAGAATATATAGAAGAGCTCAGCTGGCCATGGATAATGTAGAGTTACATCTTTACACACTGTCACTATATAACAATTCATTATACAGGGCCAACTCTGTTCTTCTAGCAGGAGAAACTCACCAGAACCTGCACAATGTATAGAAGAATATATAGAAGAGCTCAGCTGGCCATGGATAATGCAGAGTTACATCTTTACACACTGTCACTTTATAACAATGCATTATACAGGGCCAACTCTGTTCTTCTAGCAGGAGAAACTCACCAGACACTGCACAATGTATAGAGGAATATATAGAAGAGCTCAGCTGGCCATGGATAATGCAGAGTTACATCTTTACACACTGTCACTTTATAACAATGCATTATACAGGGCCAACTCTGTTCTTCTAGCAGGAGAAACTCACCAGAACCTGCACAATGTATAGAAGAATATATAGAAGAGCTCAGCTGGCCATGTATAATGCAGAGTTACATCTTTACACACTGTCACTTTATAACAATGCATTATACAGGGCCAACTCTGTTCTTCTAGCAGGAGAAACTCACCAGACACTGCACAATGTATAGAGGAATATATAGAAGAGCTCAGCTGGCCATGGATAATGCAGAGTTACATCTTTACACACTGTCACTTTATAACAATGCATTATACAGGGCCAACTCTGTTCTTCTAGCAGGAGAAACTCACCAGACACTGCACAATGTATAGAGGAATATATAGAAGATCTCAGCTGGCCATGGATAATACAGAGTTACATCTTTACACACTGTCACTTTATAACAATGCATTATACAGGGCCAACTCTGTTCTTCTAGCAGGAGAAACTCACCAGACCCTGCACAATGTATAGAATATATATAAGAGCTCAGCTGGCCATGAATAATGCAGAGTTACATCTTTACACACTGTCACTTTATAACAATTCATTATACAGGGCCAACTCTGTTCTTCTAGCAGGAGAAACTCACTAGTTTTGTCTCTGCACAATGTATAGTTTTTGAGGTGTAGCCCCTACTCACCATTCATTGGCCAAGGTAAGGTCTGGATGGATCAAATCATGAAGACCTGGAAGAGACACAGAGATACAGAGAGTTAGAAATGTTTCATATTATGTTGACACTTTTTTATGTATAATGTATACATTTCCAATGGCTGGTGTAAAGGTGGAAAGTTTTGTTTCTTGGAATAAAAATTCCATAATCAGAATGTTACGATATCATCCTTCCCGATGACCTCACCTTACTTGATGATGTGGCAGATTCTCATTGGCTGCACAAGGAAAAGTATACAAAATGGTGACAAACTGGGGAGGAAGTAGGAAGGGAGGGAAATGGGAAATGCCCTCTCTCCACTAAGTGGTAATGCAGAAATATTTGTACCTGTTTTTAGGGAATATCAGTGTAAATCAATACATTTGTGACCGAGGGACCATCCCCAGATATATCATATCCCAGCCACAGACACACATACATGGATACAATCGCTTGCTTGTGCGAGGGTCTCACCTTCTTCCATGGACGTGTTTCCAATTAGGATATATTCTCCGTGCCCCCTGGACAGGACGACGCCAAGGCTGCAAGTAAAATACAGACACAACCTGTCATCATACAGGAGACAGTGCCATAGCACACACACACTAGGTCCGGCGATGAATCTCTTGGACGCAGTAAGCACGGGCCTTGCAGAAAATGTAAATTTTTCCTTTTACCTGAATGGGGTGTCGCTGATATCCGTGTAGAAATAATCACTGGTCAGAAACAGGACCCGTTTCTAGGAGAGAAATAGAGATTGGCAAAGAGTAAGAGCAGAGTAACTGTAGATACCCCGGGAGAGGGGGTGGGGGGGTATGTAAAGAATAAGAGCACAGGGAAAAAGAAGAGGGGCTCCATTGCAATGTAGATGATGGAGTTTTACACCAGTATTAGGCCCTTTGCAAACCCCCTGAGAAGTGGCAGATAACCACCGCCAGATGCATCATTTGCTGCAGACAAATCTACAGGGATGTAAACTAACAAAAAATGGGGCACTCGGCATGATATGTAAGACGTCATGCATCCTGATATGTGCAGTACTTTTTATTTATAACCCCGAGTTAATGTAAGAGAGAAATAAAGTGTCTCACACTGTGGGGGGTGCTGGGGTATTGGACACTAAGGACTTTTGCAGTGAAGGTAGCCAAAGTAGCACAATTGGACAAATTATCCAGTTTAGCTCGAATTCGATCGTTTTTCCAACTTTAAGACTTTGGCTTCAAGTTGGACATTCCCTTGCCAATTCCCTGCAGTTGCACCTTCCTTGAAGAATAAGGCTCTTTAAGAGAACACGACTTACCCCTTTATCTACCGGCACTTTCACCTCCATGCTCAGGGTGCCGGTCTCACCATTAATCATGGCGGTCCGCAGCTGTGTATGAAACAGATACAGACTTAATCCCATTACTCTCAGTCAGCCAGTACACAGGCAGGCCCCGATTGCTGGCACACAGGTACGGGGAACATAAAATCTGGTATAAAACGCGTTGGGTAAGTTACTTTTGTTTACATTTTTTGGAGAAATAATTTTTTAAAACCAATTTAAACAGTTATAAATGATCTGGAGCCTTACTTATCCCCCGGAGGCGGCTACTACTTACAATCTCATCCCGATCTTCCCACTCCACCTCCGACAGATCCACGCTATTATAATTCGGTTTGGGGCGGAGCTTCTTTCCCTCCTTATACTGGGAGAACAAAATAAAACAAATTGAGATACAACAGATACAGCATCTGAGATCAGTGATTACAAAACCCATGGCACTCAGCCAGCCAGATCCTTTTGAGCTCTTCTATATATTCTTCTATACATTGTGCAGGGCCTGGTGAGTTTCTCCTGCTAGAAGAACAGAGTTGGTCCTGTATAATGCATTGTTATAAAGTGACAGTGTGTAAACATGTAACTCTGCATTATCCATGGCCAGCTGAGATCTTCTATATATTATATACATTGTGCAGGGTCTGGTGAGTTTCTCCTCCTAGAAGAAAAGCGTTAACCCTGTATAATGCATTGTTATAAAGTGACAGTGTGTAAAGATGTAACTCTGCATTATCCATGGCCAGCTGAGCTCTTCTATATATTCTTCTATACATTGTGCAGGGCCTGGTGAGTTTGTCCTGCTAGAAGAACAGAGTTGGTCCTGTATAATGCATTGTTATAAAGTGACAGTGTGTAAAGATGTAACTCTGCATTACCCATGGCCAGCTGAGCTCTTCTAGCAGGAGAAACTCCCCAGGTTTGTCCCTGTACCATGTATAGTTAAGTCAGTGAGATGCAATTCTCATCTCAACTGAACTCACCTGCTGGTAAATATATAACATGCGCAATGGTGTCATTCTACAAGTACAAGACAATCAGACTGATGTTCTCTTACTAGAGGACGCAGGTCGGGATGAGAAAGGATGTATCCGTTGTTGGTATTAAGAAAGGCATACCCATGAACTCCAAGCTGTAAGACAAGTTAAGTTACATTACTCGAGGAAAAAACATTTAATATTCAGGAAACATCAATGCACAAGGACAAAGATAGTTTCCCTTGGCATTGTAGGTGTTTGAGAACTACATATTCCATAATTCTCAGTCAACCCTAAATGCCATGGTTAGCCATCGCTGTACTAGAACATTTCTGGCAAGTGTATTCATGAGTAGAAATCCCATACGCTCCTGCCATTCGCTCTGTGTACAAGAGAGTATATACAGGCTGCATGAAGAGTGTGGTCAGATACCAATTATCCAGCTATTCACGTTGAAGGTCGTTTTCTTACCTTATACCTGGGGGCCAATTTCAGGAGTTCTCGGAGGGGCACATCGGATCCCACCACTCCCAGAAGGATCCCTTCTGACCGCTAGAAAAGCAAGAGAGACGGAAAAGGAAGAGAATTGTCCAACTGTTACAAAGCTGCTGCTAGAAAAGTGACGCAAAACTACAGTGTCAGAAATTCTACATTTCTAAAAAAAAAAAAACATGGCTTTATTAGTTTTTTCAGAGGTTATAAAAATGTGTTTTTATGTTTGTTCCTTCCCAACTTTTAGATATTTACACGAGTGCAGGTTTATGCGAAACGCGTTGGGTGTGTATCCCCCCCCCTTCCCCCTTACTCCCAGATGATATCCTTCTTTTACTACTCCCCTCCTTCACGGTCTTATTGTGTGCCGACCGGCGTCTGTCATTACTCACCGTCTCATTCTTCTTACTGAATACCGGCATGGCTACGGTGGTCATCAATAGGAGACTCTGAGCCTGGGATGCAAAGAGCTGGGGAGACAGAAGAATTGTCAGTCTCTTTCGGCTAGAGAGGTAATCAATCCTCCTGGTACCAGCGGCTGCCCAGCTCTTAGATTAATGGCTCTGCTACACAAGTCTCTGCAGACAGGGTTATAGCCTGTGACCCCAACTCATTCCACTCATGCTGTAATCGCTCTGTGTGCTGCTCTGTAATGGACACATCAGCTATCTTTTTCTTTATGCCCCTAAATTTCAGAATACAGTAATGCTCTCCCCAAAATTAGCAACCCTCCTAGAAATATGCCCAAATCCCATACTCGCTGAATCCTCTACAGGGACTCTCTTTGAAGAGTGACCTAAATATTTTTTTTTCTGTGATTGTAGAGAAAATGATTGAAAATTATCCATTCATTGTGTTGGTAAAACTGCAAGCAAATGCCTAATTTAGGAGACAAAATGTGTTTTAAATCTGTCTGCGGAGTCTCCTGCTAATGACATCACCTGCGGCACGGTATGCAAATGAACTAATTGCCAATGGGAAATGTGTCATTTTGCATATCAAGCCCCACGATGATGTCATAAGGAGGTGACACATCACAGACGTCCCCTTCAGGATTGGTTAGAAAAAGTTAACACATTCAATACTCCGTGGGTGGCGCTCAACATATTGTTGATCTGTGGACAACTCACGAACTTTAGCTTAATTGAACAATAGCTAGAATAATAAACAAATTAGGCAATTTAAAAAAAAACCCCGAAAAAAAGAGCCTGCAGTCACCTGCCTAGGCCACACATCAGTCATTTTAGGTTGCTGGGGGTTGCCATCTTGTTTTTCTAGTAGACTACAGGTGGGATAACTTGGGTGTTTTTATAGGAAGCGGATACTAAATTGGTAATGGATTGTGGGTAAATGCTTACACATATTGTAAAGGTAAAAAAGGGCAGTGTATTAAAACAGTTTGATTGTAACAGTTGATAATGGCATGCATGCAATAACCCAGACTGGAAGAAATAGACTGTACCCCATGAGAACAAAATGGACGTGCTTTTCTACAACACCAAGGCCACGTCAGCACGAAGAGGGGGTGTGGCTTGCACAAGTACACCATGACACAGGTGACACGGAACACACCCCAAGGACTAAATCAGACTAACACCAGCACAGTGACACAAGAACAACGGCCCAGTGCACAACATCCAAAGCACAGGTTACCTCCTCGGACTGGGGCAGCTGATGACCATGAAGAAATGGATGAGAAAACAGGACGTTATACAGGGCAATGGACAGGAAGGACGGATATGTGGAGTTAGATTGAAAGCCATTTGTGGCTGTGTGACAAGTGAGGTGACACACTAATTCCTGGGTGAGAGGTGTAACAAGTAAGGTGACACACTGATTTCTGGGTGAGAGGTGTAACAAGTAAGGTGACACACTGATTTCTGGGTGAGAGGTGTAACAAGTGAGGTGACACACTGATTCCTGGGTGAGAGGTGTAACAGGTTAGGTGACACACTGATTTCTGGGTGAGAGGTGTAACAAGTGAGGTGACACACTGATTCCTGGGTGAGAGGTGTAACAAGTGAGGTGACACACTGATTTCTGGGTGAGAGGTGTAACAAGTGAGGTGACACACTGATTTCTGGGTGAGAGGTGTATCAAGTGAGGTGACACACTGATTTCTGGGTGAGAGGTGTAACAAGTGAGGTGACATACTGATTTCTGGGTGAGAGGTGTAACAAGTGAGGTGACACACTGATTCCTGGGTGAGAGGTGTAACAAGTGAGGTGACACACTGATTTCTGGGTGAGAGGTGTAACAAGTGAAGTGACACACTGATTTCTGGGTGAGAGGTGTAACAAGTGAGGTGACACACTGATTTCTGGGTGAGAGGTGTAACACATGAGGTGACACACTAATTTCTGGGTGAGAGGTGTAACACATGAGGTGACACACTAATTTCTGGGTGAGAGGTGTAACAAGTGAGGTGACACACTGATTTCTGGGTGAGAGGTGTATCAAGTGAGGTGACACACTGATTTCTGGGTGAGAGGTGTAACAAGTGAGGTGACATACTGATTTCTGGGTGAGAGGTGTAACAAGTGAGGTGACACACTGATTCCTGGGTGAGAGGTGTAACAAGTGAGGTGACACACTGATTTCTGGGTGAGAGGTGTAACAAGTGAAGTGACACACTGATTTCTGGGTGAGAGGTGTAACAAGTGAGGTGACACACTGATTTCTGGGTGAGAGGTGTAACACATGAGGTGACACACTAATTTCTGGGTGAGAGGTGTAACACATGAGGTGACACACTAATTTCTGGGTGAGAGGTGTAACAAGTGAGGTGACACACTGATTCCTGGGTGAGAGGTGTAACAAGTGAGGTGACACACTGATTTCTGGGTGAGAGGTGTAACAAGTGAAGTGACACACTGATTTCTGGGTGAGAGGTGTAACAAGTGAAGTGACACATTGATTTCTGGGTGAGAGGTGTAACACGTGAGGTGACACACTAATTTCTGGGTGAGAGGCGTAACAAGTGAGGTTACACACTGATTTCTGGGTGAGAGGTGTAACAAGTGAAGTGACACACTGATTCCTGGGTGAGAGGTGTAACAAGTGAGGTGACACACTAATTTCTGGGTGAGAGGTGTAACAGGTGAGGTGACACACTAATTTCTGGGTGAGAGGTGTAACAAGTGAGGTGACACACTGATTCCTGGGTGAGAGGTGTAACAAGTGAGGTGACACACTAATTTCTGGGTGAGAGGTGTAACAGGTGAGGTGACACACTAATTTCTGGGTGAGAGGTGTAACAGGTGAGGTGACACACTAATTTCTGGGTGAGAGGTGTAACAGGTGAGGTGACACACTAATTTCTGGGTGAGAGGTGTAACACGTGAGGTGACACACTAATTTCTGGGTGAGAGGTGTAACAGGTGAGGTGACACACTGATTCCTGGGTGAGAGGTGTAACAGGTGAGGTGACACACTGATTTCTGGGTGAGAGGTGTAACAAGTGAGGTGACACACTGATTTCTGGGTGAGAGGTGTAACAAGTGAGGTGACACACTGATTCCTGGGTGAGAGGTGTAACAGGTGAGGTGACACACTGATTTCTGGGTGAGAGGTGTAACAAGTGAGGTGACACACTAATTTCTGGGTGAGAGGTGTAACAAGTGAGGTGACACACTACTTTCTGGGTGAGAGGTGTAACAGGTGAGGTGACACACTGATTTCTGGGTGAGAGGTGTAACAGGTGAGGTGACACACTAATTTCTGGGTGAGAGGTGTAACAAGTGAGGTGACACACTAATTTCTGGGTGAGAGGTGTAACAGGTGAGGTGACACACTGATTGCCAGGGGGAGAGGTGTAACAGGTGAGGTGACACACTGATTTCTGGGTGAGAGGTGCAGTGGGTGATTTAACGCACTGATTTTCAGGTGAAAGGTGTGAGCAGTGAACGGACAAACTTGTCTCTGGGTGAAAAGAGCTGTCAAGAACAAAGAGGCCCAAGGTTTTCCATTCTCAGTGAGTGTAACTGTTACACCGAGAGCTTTTCATGCAGCAGGTGATGCGGCACATATAGTGTGTAATCGTTTCCCAAGCAGCACGGAGATTGCTCAGCGCACTTACCGCGCTATCCATATACGCCTCGGTCCAGATGATGTCATGGTCATGGTTGATCACCATTGGCCGGCTCAGCACATGCAGGTATTCCATCACATTCTCCTGCACGTCGGCCAGGGTGGAGATCTGAGTGTAGTAACCTGGGGAAGAGGCACAGTGTACGAGGTTACAATGCAGCAGATAACATCACCCAACACTGAAATAAAGCTGTATAAATGGTTCTCCCAACCGCACCACTCGTAAGTGTAAAACTTAGAGGCATCTCATGAAGATAAAGTCTTCCCTTGATAGTGTGTTCCATGTGCCAGATATGAGTGACTGTCCAATAACAGAGCTCCAGCTCCGTGAAGTAGTCCACTGGAGGTTTCACACCATAATATCTTTTGACTAGGGGGACCATTTAAATAGCCTTTCAATCAGGCAGAAGAAGACCCTTTTTTAGGGGGATGGGGGGCATTCACTCCATTTTTAGTTGCTTGTATCCTTATCATATTCACAATCCAAGTAATAGACCCAAAAGTAGTAAATACAGGGAGTAACCATCCAGTGGCAGCCAATGCTGTAAAGCATTTCCTAACAGGCTGGGGGTGTGCAAACATATATTGTTATTAATTAGCTGTTATCTGTTGTCACAGTCTATGTTTCTTTGAAGGGACAACCTAAACACTGCTTTAAAAAAAAAAGAGAAATATAGGTTTTAAAAGTGTCTGTGATGTCTCCGGCTTATGACATCACCTGTGGCTGGATATGCAAATGAACTAATTTACAATGGGAAACGTGTAATTTGCATTTCAAGCCACCAGGGATGTCATAAGAAGAGACACCACAGACACTTTTAAAAACCTATATTTCTCTTTTTATTTTTTGTAGATAGTTTTTCATTATTTTTATTCTAAACATCGACAGTATAAGCAATGTTTGGATTGACAGAGTCAATGATCAACCAGCCAGTACGCACTTCTATTAAAGCTTTGGTCCTGTCCTAATTTGTACGGACCACCACAGGTACATAAAGGGTTAACCCTAAGCACAAGTCAGGGCGGGCGAGTTCGCTGAGAGCTAATGCTTCTCATTACACGGTGGGTCCGCACACGCTAATCATGGCAACAGCAGATACTGCAGGCTGGGTTTAGAAATCCCGTAGAAACCTGTAAGGCAAAAATCCGCCATTCTGTCTGCTAGGAAGACCTTCCACCCATCACCCCTGAGGGGCCCCCTTGTTATGAGCATATGAGAAGTTGGGACCGTGATGTTCCGCTCCGGTACCTTTATTGCTGCAGGCGATCCATTTCACATTCTGAGCAAATGTCACCTCTCTCCCAATAAGATACGTAAAAATCCGGACCTGATGGAATTGAAATGACAGGTCAGAGCAGAATCGCGGGTTTTCAGTCCCATCAGCCAGGAGGCGGAAGCTCGTCTACCTATGGCGCTGGGCTACATGGGATGGCACTTTTACGCCCTCTTATATGCCACAGTCCTAAATAAATCTGCTGCGGATACAACTGTGAGTGTTACAAGCTAGGTTTGGTGTCATTGACTAATTGGTCATTCATCCCACCTGTCTGTATCGACGTGTGCAGTGGTGTATCTTGGTTTTGTGCTGCCCTAGGCAGACAAAATTCGGGTACCCCCCTACCCACTTTGCACACCTACCACATGCCCCATCACCCCATTACATGCCCCCATCACCCACATTGCATACACGCTAATGCCCCATCGCCCCCATTACATGCCCCCATCACCCTCATTGCACACACACTACAGGCCCCATCGCCCCCATTACATGCCCCCATCACCCACATTACATACACATTAAATGTCCCAGCACCCACATTACATGCCCCCATCACCCTCATTACATACCCCCACCACATCCATTACATGCCCCCATCACTCACATTCATTGGGAGGAGCTTAAGCTTGCTGAACGGTGAGGGAGGGAGCGAAAATGTTTGAAGCACCACAAGTGTGCTTTAACACCCTCTGGCAAAGTGCCGCCCCCTGGCAAAGTGCCGCCCTAGGCGACTGCCTTGTTTGCCTTGTGGAAGATAGTGTGTGGTGCGGCAACAAACGTCAGTAGATCCTTTCTTGTGTCTCGAAACAAGAGCTACACCTGGTCCCCGCATGTCCTACTGGCTCGTAATCCACACTTGTCCACGTGGCTTTTTAGCTCCCACATGGTCAACTGATGTCTACATTCTATGTTTGCCAGAGAACTGTTGGCCCTCCAGAAAACGTTGGATATAGAATTCAATAACTAAGCATTGAGAGGAACAATGAAGAAACTAAACAATAGACAGTCCACCGCGTTATGTCTGTGTCCCATCACTTGTAATGTTATACTATTATTTAATTCGCGACCTCTTAATATGGTCAGATGACTACCCGCTCACACGTGGTCAGTTGGCTGTCCATCTACCAGTGACGGCTTGATGCAGCCACTCCCTGTATAAGGTGAGGCTCGATGGAAATATGGTCCCAAATATAAAATACTTACAGCTAGAAGAAATTGTGAAATTACAGCACTTTCTAAGAAACAAGGACTGCCCACACTAGATGAGTAAAAGTAATTTCCTTTTTTTTTCTCTCTCTAGTGATGTCATCAGATAATGTGTTGTACTGTTAAGTGATCCTACTGTGTACAAGAGCAAGGTCACTCACAGGCCACTAAATAGACTCAATTTGAGGAGGACAGGAAGTGACTAAATTAAACAAAACTTTATATCCTCAGTGTCTATTTAATCAGTGCTGTCCCACCTGCAGTAAACATGCAGAGTAATCACTGGGGGAAGGCTTGAGTCAATTATTAAAAATGTGATTTATACAGAATGCCTGCATCAAATCACACTGGAAAAAAGCCTGTGCACTATACAAGCAGAGATCTTCATCTTGCACCAAAGTGAGTTTGGGGACTAGACTCTCCCTTTATAGAGTGTTGATTGACCAATCCATATATGGTCAGCCGACTGACTTCAGTAGCGTTGCTCGACCAAAGACAGTCCAGCTTGGTAACCAGTTTACACGGCCAGGTTAAGGGACATCCTATTTACAAGACTGTAATCAACGATCCTCCGGTGCAGTTTTATTAAACACACAAGGGGGTGAATTCTTAACGGCATTGATAACCGGCAAGGAGATCCCTGCTAGGCTTCCGAACCAACCTTCCTGTCGGGCCAGTTGTACTTCTCAAACACTGGCTCATAATCTTCCACCGCCCCGTCCGTTATCAACATGATGGCTTGGTTGCACAGCCCGCCCTGTCCGGCCTCGCGGAACTGAAATAGAATGAGATCAAAGCAAAGGAAACCAGGGCGCGTATGGAATCAATGTCCACATTGTACCCCCATTCCCCAGCCCGGTGCATCACGCTTCCTGTTGTACAAAGCATCTTTTCGTACCTCTTTCAGGATTTTGAAGGCTTCAATCAGGGCTTTGTTGACGGTCCCCACACCTTTTGCTTGTAGCTCGTCCACCAATTGTTTGAAATGCTGGGGGGGGGGGGGGGGAAAGAAAGGTAGAGTAAGGAATTGGGAAGGGGACAGGGTCGGGGACAAGAAGGGAAGTCACAGAAAGCAAAGTAGTTAAAACACGAAGGACAGAGGGCCAGCACCACTGAGTTAGGGCATTAAGTGATTCCTTTGTAACATTATTTTTTTAAGTGAAAGTAAACTTTGTTTATCTTTATTATACCCGGTTCTCATCTGAATCCTCTACTCCTAATTTAACCTCTACAAAGCCCACAAAGCCTTTGAACTTTTCATCTCTTACTTTTTTTTTTAGGACAAGAGGGAGAGGGTATAGATGGCCAGAGTGGTCTGCCACTTACACCCAGCCCTGAATTCGGTGGCAGAGCCCAGTAGGAGTTGAGTCCAGTGTTAACTCTAAGGAACTCAGCATTCTGTAGTTAAACTGGGCAGGAACTCAGCACTACAGTGTTATCTACCGAGCTCAAATGCAAAGCGAAAAAACCTGTATTTACCAAAGACCATTCAAATTGGGGGCTTTGGCCCTCAAACTCAGATACTGAAATGGAGGTCCTTAACCCTAATACTAACTCTAAACGAACCCTAAAACAAACCCTAGTCCTAGAACTAAAACTAACTCCTAACCCATAAAACTAACCCTAAACGAACCCTAAAACTAAGCCTGCCTCCCCCCGTCAAACATTAACAGGTCAACTCACCTCTCGATTATCCCGGTCGGCTTGCACCAGAATTCCTTTGAAACACGGCTCAATGTAATGAACATAATCGTTGTACTGGGGCAAGAACGCAAAAGACATTATTTAAGATTTCGATAGTACAGAGAAAAAACACGTACATAGAACAACCCCACCGTGCCACTCTGCACAGAAACACATTTTTATAATTTCTAACTCATAAGTGAATATTATAAATACTTGTCCGCAGAGGGAAAAAAAATTCAAATAAACACACAGATCCTCTTCCCCCTCAAATTGAGGCACCAAAAGAAGTTTCCGTGGAATTTGAGGCCTAGTCGTAAATATAGCGCCTGCAACCTGTAGGGTCTTTTTGCCGTCAATTTAAAGTACCACAAGAAGTTCCCTCAAAAAATTATTCTGTAGATCCAGATTAGGCCTTGGAGTTCCATATGAACATCTATGGTACTTCAAAGTGAGAGGTAGGTCATCCTCAAGGCTGCAGGATTATAGTTGCAACTAGGCCTCAAGTTCCGAAGGACCTTCATCTAATGTTCTGGTGCATCTACAATGACACCACTCTGTACGTTCTGGGACAGGAGTCAAGCTTACAGCAATGATATTGACAAAGTCGTTCTCTCCGAGGGTGTCCAGCAGCGTGCTGATGGTATGCTTGGCGATCGTCATTCGTAGCCCCTTCATGCTCCCACTAATGTCCACCACTATCACTATGTCCTTAGGCGAGGTGGCGGCCTGAATGTACCTACAGCAGGAAAGGAATAGGCAACCATGTTACCAGTCACAAGTGTACACGACCGCAACAGGGAGAAAGGAAAAGAACTGGACTAGTGTAGTGCAAAAGTCCAAAAAGCCACTCAAAACGTGTTTTTTACAAAATCTTATACACTCCTCTGTTTCGGGGATGGGACACTTCATCGCGGCTGCATCAGCGCAGCCGCTTCAACCGCCGTCACTTCACCACACGACAGCTCGTCGCGGGAGATTTCATCGCGTGACATTTCATCGCTAAAGGTGAGTTTTAATGTGTTAGAGTTAGAAGATAGAGTGTTAGAATTAGAATTTTAGTATTAGGGTTTAGAGGTTAGAATTAGGGTTTAGGGGGTTAGAATTAGGGTTTAGGGGGTTAGAATTAGCTTTTAGGGTTTGGGGTTAATTTTAGTATTAGGGTTTAGGGGGCTAATTTTAGTATTAGGGTTCGGGGGTTAGTATTAGGGTTTAGGGGGTTAGTATGAGGGTTCGGGGGTTAGTATTAGGGTTTAGGGGGTTAGTATTAGGGTTCGGGGGTTAGTATTAGGGTTCGGGGGTTAATTTTAGTATTGGGGTTTTGGGGTTAATTTTAGTCTTGGGGTTTGGGGGGGCACTTTGTGGGGGGAATCATTTATTAGGGGGGGTTATTTTTTTTACTAGTACATTTGTAAGAGCTGATAGTTCACCTCTGAACTGTCAGCTCTGACATAGCCGCGGCCGTTCTGAATGTCAGCGATGAAGCCGCGGCGATGAAGTGTCCTAGACCCCTCTGTTTCACCTCTTTCTCAATGAGTCTTTCTACATTAACTGTGAATGAGGGGGCAAGGGAGCTGCAAGCGGAATAACTAATAACCCTGGCGTTGCTGCCGCGTGGGCCTATATATATACATTGGGGTCTTTTCAGTGATCTGCGTTAATGCATCTCATAGGCGGCAAAAAGAAAAATATTTTTTATTAAAACCAGCAATAAGTGATATTTTTTTTTGTCACCGAATCTGGCCCATTGCATAAAATAAGAGAAATATATGTTTTAAATGAGCCAGTGGTGTCTCCTGTGCCAGGCATCACCTTATCTTGACATTCAAATTAACTCATTTGTAATGTGTAATTTGCATATCAAGCCGCGAGTGATGTCATAAGGAGGAGACGCGTTTTAAAACATATTTCTCTCTTTTCTATGCATTTGCTCGCGATTCTGCTAACACAATGTCTAACTCATTTTTCATGTTATTCTCTACTGTCACAGTATATTTAGGAGTCCATTTAAATTGATTGAAGTGCCCATATGGGGTTGCCACCTGGCAGGCCCGTAAAAAAAATGGCATCAGGCCAATGTTAAGTCTATGGAGACAGTACCAAGGCCGGTATTTTTTTGAAGAAAAGGTGGCGACCCTATGCCCATACAGCGCAATTCAAATGACACTTTTAATGATATGGAATGGGGTTTATTCCCCCTTTTAAGGGATTGTATCACCAAAACATTGATTTTACTGTCCATGTAGAGAATATTGAAAATTACCTCCATATTGTGTTAGCCAAACTTCGAGCAAATGCTTAAATTAGGAGAAAAATGGGTTTTAAATGTGTCTGTGGCAGTCTCCTGCTTATGACATCACCTGCGGCACGGTATGCAAATGATCTGGATTTCAGTGAGAAATTTAAGATATGTGCTTTTAATTCTGCAGCTACACAAATACCTACATTTTTCACTGAAATCCAGATCATTTGCATACCGTGCCACAGGTGATGTCATAAGCAGGCGACTCCACAGACCCATTTAAAACACATTTTTCTCCTAATTTAAGCATTTGCTCGCTAACACAATATAGAGGTAATTTTCAATATTCTCTACATGGACAGTAAAATCAATGTTTTGGTGATACAATCCCTTAAAAGGTGGAATAAACACAATGTATAGATCATTTTCAATCCTTTTTTGTTCTCTACAAGCACAGTATAAGCAATGTTTAGGTGATACAGCCCCTTTAAGCATTGTCCGAATTAAAAATCTAGGTGTTTGAATTGGAAGATCAAATGATCAAATGATAAATTGGGAGTTTGTTCTTAAAATATTTTCTTCCTTCGATTTGACTATTCTCTTGTGTCACGCTACAAATCCCACCCAGGCTTTGGGAATTTCAAACACTTGATTCTGGAAGTCTTTGTGTTACAAAAACTAAAAAAAAAAAAGGAAGATTTATTGTGTAAGCAAAATACAACTGCACGATCAGCGACTTGCCTGATAAATAAATATTTCTGGAAGCCTGAAATGTAGAACTATTTATAAACGGAACATAGAGCTTTATTTCTGGTACAAAAAGAACAACAACAAAAAATAAAAATGACAAGGAAATAGACAAAATGTACTGTAACCAGAGTTTAACTAAATTCAGAAAGAAACCAGCACAATATGTGTGTGAACGAGGGATGTACAGAAAAATTAATGGGGGGGGGGGGGGGGTGTACAAAGACACGAAAAGGGGAGGTACGGAGAAATGAATAGGGGAGGTAGAGAGAAATGAATGGGGGAGGTACGGAGAAATGAATGGAAGAGGTAGAGAGAAATGAATGGGGGAGGTAGAGAGAAATGAATGGGGGAGGTAGAGAGAAATTAATGGGGGAGGTAGAGAGAAATGAATGGGGGAGGTAGAGAGAAATGAATGGAAGAGGTAGAGAGAAATGAATGGGGAGGTAGAGAGAAATGAATGGGGAGGTAGAGAGAAATGAATGGGGGAGGTAGAGAGAAATGAATGGGGAGGTAGAGAGAAATGAATGGGGGAGGTAGAGAGAAATGAATGGGAGAGGTAGAGAGAAATGAATGGGGGAGGTAGAGAGAAATGAATGGAAGAGGTAGAGAGAAATGAATGGGGGAGGTAGAGAGAAATGAATGGGGGAGGTAGAGAGAAATGAATGGGAGAGGTAGAGAGAAATGAATGGGGGAGGTAGAGAGAAATGAATGGGAGAGGTAGAGAGAAATGAATGGGGGAGGTAGAGAGAAATGAATGGGGGAGGTAGAGAGAAATGAATGGGGGAGGTAGAGAGAAATTAATTGTGGGTGTAAAAAGAAATTAATGGGGGAGACAAAGAGAAATAAATGGGGGAGGTACAGAGACATGAATGGGGAGGTACAGATAAATTATTGGGGTAGGTAGAGGGAAATGAATGGGGGTAAAAAGAAGTTAATGGGGGAGGCAAAGAGAAATAAATGGGGGAGGTACAGAGACAAGAATAGGGGATGTATGGAGAAATGAATGTGGGAGATACAGAGAAATGAATGAAGGAGGTACAGAGAAATGAATGGGGGATATGAGGAGACATGAATGGAGCTGTACAGAAAAATGAATGAGGGATGTGCAGAGACATGAATAGGGGCTGTCCAGAGAAATAAATGGGGGAGGTACAGAGAAATGAATGGGGGATATGAGGAGACATGAATGGTGAAGAGCAAAGGAGCTAATGAGAAAGGTACAGAGAAATGAATGGGGGATGTGAGGAGAAATCAATAGGGCATGTGTGGAGAAATAAACTGATGCATAGAGAAATGAATTGGGGATGTACAGAGAAATCCTGGGGAAGGCACATCAAATTAAATGGAGAGCGGTAGCGGAAAGCAAATCACTCACCAGCCACGATTTCTGCAGTCAAACGAGATCACTCCGTTCTCATCTGGGATCCATTTAATGCCTAGAAACACACAGGCAGCAATCGCGTTAACAGCAATCCGACAGGGTAAGAGAGGTAGGCAGTGGCCACCAAACTGGACGCACTGGATCACAGCAACAGCTTACCCCAGCGAGGAATACTGTATATTACACAGCAATGTAGATCCACTACACTGGTGGGAGAGACGGGGGGGCTTTGCAGGTAGGTACCAAAGGTGAGACCAACTTACCTGCTTCATGACTCTCCTCCGGGAACCCAAAGTATGTGACACGTACCTGCTACCCTACACAGACCACGTCAGACCATATAGGTACGCAGCCTGTTGCAGCCTAGACAGAGTTCCACCAATCAGATGCATATGTATCTCTGTGGCTGTACTGCTTCTGTCATTCTTACAGCATATTCCAAGTTTGCCCCTGATAATCTGTATGACCTCCATATAACACATAGACTATTACCCATCCAAACGGTTGCTGGAAATGAGGGTGTAGTGGGCTATGACATAAAAATAAACCTCTTGAAAAAATAATAATAATAATAATAATATTATACATAAAAAATATAATAATCAAGATTGAAGCAATGGGTAAGCCTATTGCAAAGTGTCTCTCAATATCAGTCTCACAC
Source organism: Pelodytes ibericus (assembly GCA_036172795.1). NCBI lineage: Eukaryota > Metazoa > Chordata > Amphibia > Anura > Pelodytidae > Pelodytes > Pelodytes ibericus. Next base: position 11,816,204 of record CM069858.1, on the reverse strand, counting down.
ACATAATCCGTGTGCAAGTTTCAGCAGTAAATCACCTGACATGTCTTTTAACTGGTTTCAGACTGAACTCCCCTTTCTTTGGATGACCGTTTGATGTTACACTTCTAATTACTGGCATAAATACAAATACACATGACTAGAGTTGAGCGGACACCTGGATGTTCGGGTTCGGCAGGTTCGGCCGAACTTCGAAAAAATGTCCGGGTCCGTGCTCGAACTTGCCCCGAACCCCATTGAAGTCAATGGGGACACGAACTTTTGGCCACTAAAATGCCTCTAAAAAAGTCCTGGAAAGGGCTAGAGGGCTGCAAAATGAAGTAAAATGTGGGTGAGTGTCCCCATTCATACGAATAGGTCAATTGACCTATTCGTATGAATGGGGACTCTATTTCGGTTTATAGAATAGCAATAGCATTACATGTATTCCACAAACCGAAAGTCTATTAACCGAATGTCTTTCGGTTTATAGACTTTCGGTTTATAGAATACATGTAATACTATTGCTATTCTATAAACCGAAATAGAGTCCCCATTCATAAGAAATTCTTATGAATGGGGACTCTATTTCGGTTTATAGAAAGCCCATAGCATTACATACAATGTAATCGTCGAACCCCGAACTCCAACACGAACATACAGTGGAATGTCCGTGTTCGGGGTCCAAAAACCGTAATGTTCGGTACGAACCCGAACAGTGCGGTTCGGGTTCGCTCAACACTACACATGACATATAATGAAATGCTGGGTATTGGTGCACAGGTTTATACAGTAAAATGAAACGTAATCATTAGACGCCACTGGTAACCTGGACAATAAGGTTAAGAACCAGGTTAGTTACTAGTCCGGTGCAGACCATGTTCTGGTTGCCCTTAAAGGACTATCTGGTGCCCAACATCTTCCAAATATTAATGCATATTAATGTGCTTTCAAAATACTTTAAAATGCATGTTTTACATTTTGCATTTCTTAAAATATAAAATACTTACAGCTAGAAGAAATTGTGACATTTGCAGTTTGCAAGAAGCCAGGACTGCCCACACTAGCTGTGTTAAAGTCACTTCCTTTTTTTTTGCTGCAGGAACCAGTGAGAATTATTTTTATTCAAATTAATGGAATTTCCCGTCTCTCTGGTGATGTCATCAGACAATGTGTTGAACTGTGAAGAGATCCTACTGTATACATGAGCAAGGTCACTCAGAGTCCACACAATGTATTCTACTCCATCAGCACAGGAAGTGACTAAATGAAACAAAACTTTATATACTCTGTATATATATTATCAGTGCTGCCGCACCTGCGGTAAGCATGCAGAGTAATCCCTGGGGAGGGCTTGAGTCAAATATAAAAATTGTGATTTATGCAGAAGGCCTGGATCAAATCACACTGGGAAAAATCCTGTGCACTGTACAAGCAGTGATCTTCATCTTTCACCAAAGTGAGTTTGGGTATTAGACTGTCCCTTCAACCACTTACCTGGGTAAAGTCTGAAGAAGCCTGTGGAGCTGCCAAAGTACTGCCAGGTAAGGGTGGGATCGCGCTGGAAATTATCCACAAAGATGGGGTTTAGGGCTTCGGACATGTAGACACCATTCAGAATATCAGGGTCTGCAAAGGAAGACATGACATTCAACCCTTGCTGCACTGAAAACGCTCGGATATAGACATGGCAGGGTCCCTTTAAACACATCTGCTGCTGGTGAGGCAGATTTCAGAAGGCGTTAGATTAGACTCCCACCAGCAGGGGGCCTCGGAGAACCTCACCTTTATTATAGACGTTGGTAGGAAGTTGAATATTGCTTAGGGTTGTGTTCACTCTCAGATTATTAAAGTGCTCGTTGGTCTCCAGAATAAACTCGTCCCCCAGCTCCACGTAATTATCCTTCTCGTCCTTCTCGTTCACTCGCACAGAGTTGTAGTATTCAAACTGCAAAGAGGCGCAAGCAAGGCAGAGAAGTAAAAAAAAAAAAAGAATTCTGAAATCCCTGGGGCAAGGTTCTAGAAGTGGAACATTCCATTTGTTGCCACGGTGACTGCCCCACTTTTGGAACGTTTATTCAAGTCATGGCGGCTTCGTTCTCCTTCAATGTGCTCGCGTTTAACTACATTTCTTCTAAAATGTACATTACAGAGAGGTGAAGACTGAGCTGCTGCTTTATAAACAAACCAATAATCATCATAATAATATAATCTGCGTCGACACTTTAACTAGACTTCCTCTGTAAATAAAATGGGCCCTCATTGCAACTCAAGCACTTACCTCCAGCGAAGAGTTAAACGTGTGATTCAAATCAGCATCTTCGGCCGCTTCCACTAGTCTCTAAGAAGAGGGAAATAGAATAATGGGGGACATGAATGGCAAGGGGCACATAGCTGCCAACAGTCACGGATTTCCCAGGAAAATCCTGATACTTGGGGTCCGGGCCTAACAAATTTGTGTCTGTCTTGGAATTAGTATTGTGGCCACGCAACACATGTGATGTCAATTAACCCTGCCCCTTTTGACTACATCCCCTCATGTTTTGGGATTGTATCCTGCAAAGTTGGCAGGAGAATAAAAGCTGAAAGCATGTGGACAAGTCAAACTATAAGCTGCTCCTAGATGTACCAGACCTCCCCAACATTATGTGGGACAGTTCCGATTTTGGGGTTCTCTCGGAGAACGCCTATTGCGCATGGCCATAATTGTGCGCCTTCCCAGTAGCGCTGTCATTTTGCGTAACAGTGCTTATGCCACCACCCAAGCTCCGCCCCGGGCAGAATTTGGGAGGTACGAATGTACTGATAGGATGCCTCATCAAAGAGGTGAGTCCAGAGCCTTTTTAAGAACTCTCTAGAGGTGGAGCATCTCTGATTGAAAGAGACAGAGTGTGGGAGAGGCATAGTTTAAATGGCCGCCAATTTGATTTACTGTTCACTCTGGGCAATGTCCATAGAGAACAGTCTACTGAGAAGTCACTTGGAATATCCTGAGACCCTTCTAACCTGCCCCACCCGGATCGTAGCTCTGATTTAAAGGGACCCTATCTGAAAAGGAGTACTTTTAAACGCCGTGTATCGAACATTTAGTGTTACAATTAAGCTGTAGGTTCATATCACACTTCTCCTCTGACATCCAAGATGTCCCATTTACCTGCACAGCTTCCACCTTCCTCCTCAGCATGCGTTCCATCTCCTCTGAAAATATCCTAACGAGATCCAGCCCGTCAACCTCCTCAATGCTAAGGGTGGGCTCCACATCCTTGTACTTCTGTGATTGTGGCAAATGAGAATGTGTTTAAGGTCATGCACGCCAAACAAGTCCGAAGCCTACCACTATGGAATCTGTGTTTGTGCCATTCCTTCTTCTTCTTCTACAGTGCTGGCATTTGGTGTAAGGCTCTGGCTCTCCCCTGCATCTCTCCTCACTGCTCTCTCCAAATTCACTGTAATTTCTCCTAACTGCTTAGATTAACATACGCATTGCCATTTTTAGAGTTGAGCAGACACCGGGATGTTCGGGTTCGGCAGGTTCGGACGAACTTCGAAAAAATGTCTGGGTCCGTGCTTGAACTTGACCCCGAACCCGAACCCCATTAAAGTCAATGGGGACAAAAACTTTTGGCCACTAAAATGCCTCTAAAAAAGTCCTGGAAAGGGCTAGAGGGCTGCAAAATGAAGTAAAATGTGGGTACGAATGTCCCCATTCATACGAATAGGTCAATTGACCTATTCGTATGAATGGGGACTCTATTTCGGTTTATAGAAAGCCAATAGCATTACACGTATTCCATAAACCGAAAGTCTATAAACCGAAAGACATTCGGTTTATAGAAAGCCCATAGCATTACATACAATGTAATCGCCGAACAGCAGAGGTAAGAGGGGGTAGCGGGGGGTTTGGACAAATAGGCATTAGGAAAACGCACTGGTGGCAGTGGGGAACCTTTTCCTTTTAGTTATATTATAGAGTCAATAGGATAATCAAGTATCACAGATGTCAGGAAGATTCATTTATTTAAGGATAAAAACTAAAAACAGGAAATGTGTAATGTTACAAGAGGTATAGTGGTTAACGGCTCTTTCACGGAGCATGATTCCATCGTGAAAGCCAGTCAATGGGGAAATAAAGACTGAATGCTAAACATGCTCATTGCACCCCCTCCACTGAATGCCAGTGTCTAATGGGCTACTTTGTCCGATCTGGCTCTATTTTGGGTCAGATCAGTCTCTATTCAGGAGATCCCCTAGATTTATTTTCTTAATTATCTAAACAACTTATCTTTCTCTCCTGCTCTGGGAATCATCCAGTAGAAGATACCCTGCTGTACAAGGCCACATATTTTTTTAAGCTCTAGGAGTCAAATTAGAATACTATCTTTAGCCTTTTACTGACTTTTGTTACAATTGTTTTATCTAAATTTTCCAATTTTTTTTGTTTTTGATTAATTACATTTGATAATAATAACACTGCTGCATTTTCAGGTCATGTTGAAGAGACAGAGATTGACTGAAGACAATTACTTTTCTATGGAGTTTTTATGATTGAGGATGTAATAATGTGTATTACTGGAATATTGTATCTGTGGTGCACTGATGGTCCCAAACTACTGAGGAAATAAATAAGTCATCTATATTAATATGTTTTGCTCAGTATATTTGGTAAGTTTTACTACAGCTTAAATGTAATGCTACATAACAGTTTCTCCAAATAAATATATATCTTTAGCATCCAGGAGATGCAAATATTAGCATTTTCAGGGATGCATTATGTAGACCTCGGGGGCTGTGACCTTTGCCCGAGTTTTGGGATTGTTCTATATAATGGTTAATAATATTTTAATGCACATTTTTTTATAGAGGAACACACAAAGACAAAATATCTTTGTAAAAAAAAATATGGGGCTGGCCTGTTATTTCTTATAATGCTTAAAAAAGGTCCACATTTTAGAGAAAGAGTGTCCGAGAAAATGAACGAAATTTGGAGAAAGAACGCTGCATTCTGATTGGTTACTCAGTGTTCCGAGCCAATAGGAGCACAGCTTGGAGTGATATTATGGTCAGTGACTGCAAAATGTGAATAGGCTAATGGCAGCCCCCGTATGAAATGCAAACTTCACTGGAGCCACAAGTATATTTAAAGACGTGAAGGGCTAAAACCCCTTATTTCTAAATTTCAACTCTCTCATGAGGCTAACTCAGACTTTTAGTATTCTCTGCAATTCGGGTTGCACACTGGCCGGTATTTTACCGGCAGGCCGGTAAAAAAATTGGCATCAGGCCAATGTTAAGTCTATGGAGACAGTACCAAGGCCGGTATTTTTTTGAAGAAAAGGTGGCAACCCTACCTGCAATGTGTGGGTTGCAATGCACATGAAGGGCCAAATATTTATCAGTCCTGTGTATGATTCTGACAAATCTGCCACCCTTACTGGTCGAGCTGCTCTGCAAACATGATTACTTAGTAATCTTACATTATTTTTGTTCCCTGCAATTCCCATCACATGGCATTTCATTGTCGCAGTGAACGCCAGAACAGGTTTTTATCAAATCAGACGCGGTAATTCGGACAATTAAATCCAGGCCCCAAAAAATTAAATAATGTGCATCTGTCAAGGGGAAGCAGATCCCTGCAGCAGGGTGCATTATCATTTAGGGTAGAATCTGTTTCTGGAGATGCAGTCGCGTTTTGTTGCAGAGGATTATGGGAAGGGTTTTGGCACACACACATAGGAAGTCCCTCATGGCAGATTATCTGGTAATGACATATTAAATCCCCATCAGATACACAGGCACCAGAGCCGATCATCACCCCTCCGAACCTACCCAGAGGTCAATAAGGTAGGGAGGTTGAACATAGGGTAAGATTAACTCCTTCATCACTGACGAACAGTCTAATATAGTCTGGCCAAGCAGCGCATTAAATGAAGGGTTAATTTGAACTCAATGTTCTATCTGGAGCTATCCTGTGGGATGTATGGATCACTAGCCTCCAATATATGGCCACATATTATTTTATTGATTAAAGTTTGGTTTTTATCTGGTAATATTCCTATGAAAAAACATTTATAATAGTACAATACACATCGAAACCGTTCGCAGGCAATCAAAATAAAAATTTTAATAACTAGCAATAGATTTTTATTATTATTTGTTCTTGTGTAATGTACTGTATGCCGAAGCACTGTCTGGTGCTGTTTCATTTTTTTTATTTTTTTATTTTCCTCTGAACATTGAGTGTGTGAGTGTATCACCGAGCTCCACAAAGCTCTGAAAATGTAGTGTGTGAGTGTATCACAGAGTTCCACTAAGCTATGAGCGTTTAGAGTGTGAGTATATATCACAGAGCTCCGCAAGGCTCTGAGTATTTGGTTTGTGTATGTGTTTCACAGAGATCTACAAAGTTCTAAATGTTTGGTGTGTGCATGTATCACAGAGCTCCAAATCTCTGAATGTTTAATGTGTGAGTGTCACACTGCTCCTCAAAGCTCTGAATATTTGGTTTGTGTGAGTGTATCACACAGCTCCACATCCACAAATCTCTCAATTTTAGTTTATGAGTGCATCACAGAGCTCCATGAAGCTCAGAATGTTTAGCATGTGACTGTATCACAGAGCTCCATAAAGCTCAGAATGTTTAGCATGTCAGTGTGTCACAGAGCTCCAGAAAGCTCTGAATGTTTAGCATGTGATTGTATCACAGAGCTCCACAAAGCTCAGAATGTTTAGCATGTGAGTGTATCACAGTGCTCCACAAAGCATATATATATACACCGATCATCCATAACATTATTATATATATATATATACACCGATCAGCCATAACATAATTATATATATATACACTGATCAGCCATAAAATTATTATATATATATATATATATATATATATATATATATATATATATATACGGATCAGCCATAACATTATTATAAATATACACTGATCAGCCATAACATTATTATATATATACACCGATCAGCCATAACATTATTATATATACACTGATCAGCCATAAAATTATTATATATATATATATACGGATCAGCCATAACATTATTATAAATATACACTGATCAGCCATAACATTATTATATATATACACCGATCAGCCATAACATTATTATATATATATACATTGATCAGCCATAAAATTATTATATATATATATACCGATCAGCCATAACATTATTATAAATATACACTGATCAGCCATAACATTATTATATATATACACCGATCAGCCATAACATTATTATATATATATACATTGATCACCCATAAAATTATTATATATATATATATACCGATCAGCCATAACATTATTATAAATATACACTGATCAGCCATAACATTATAATATATATACACCGATCAGCAATAACATTATTATATATATATACACACCGATCAGCAATAACATTATTATATATATACACCGATCAGCCATAACATTATTATATATATATACATTGATCACCCATAAAATTATTATATATATATATACCGATCAGCCATAACATTATTATAAATATACACTGATCAGCCATAACATTATAATATATATATACCGATCAGCAATAACATTATATATATATACACACCGATCAGCAATAACATTATTATATATATACACCGATCAGCCATAACATTATTATAAATACACACCGATCAGCCATAACATTATTATAAATATACACCGATCAGCCATAACATTATTATATATATACACTGATCAGCCATAACATTATGAGCACCTGCAGGTGACAAGCCGGCGGAGGCAGTGTGATGCTTTGGGCAATGTTCTGCTGGGAGACCTTGGGTCCTGCCATTCATGTGGATGTTACTTTGACACGTACCACCTACCTAAGCATTGTTACAGACCCATGTACATCCCTTTCATGGAAACGGAATTCCCTGATGGCATTGGCCTCTTTCAGCAAGATAATACTCCTTTGCCACAAAGCAGAAATGGTTCAGGAATGGTTTGAGGAACACAACAACGAGTTCAAGGTATTGACTTGGCCTCCAAATTCCCCAGATCTCAGTCCAATCGAGCATCTGTGGGATGTGCTGGACCAACAAGTCCCATCCATGGAGGCTGCACCTCACAACTTACAGGACTCAAAGGATCTGCTGCTAATGTCTTGGTGCCAGTTACCCCAGCACACCTCCAGAGGTCTAGTGGAGTCCATGCCTCAATGGGTCAGGGCTGTTTTGGAAGCAAAAGAGGAGCTACATAATATTGGGCATGTGGTCATAATATTATGGCTGATTGGTGAAAAAATATTAGATACTTTTTAGGGACTGTAAAACAAAAAGAAACAGACTACTGCTGTCGTGCCAGCTTATAACTCTCATCATGCTCAGCCAACTAATAAAAACAAAATAAACAGGAATGGCACAGACTACCACTTCCTGGGACACACACTCAAAAGGCGTCACGGCTAGCCATATCAGCTATACGCAATCAATATTAAATACATATTGGGGTTATTTCTGAATATTACTTATTGGTGTAAAGTTCTAACAGTAAAATTCTATCAGTAAAGATCTATCAGTAAAGTTCTATCAGTAAAATTCTATCAGTAAAGTTCTATCAGTAGGCCCATCACCATGGAACCATGGAAACAGTGGAATGTTCCAGCTGATTGTTCCTCTTTTAGAACATTGTACCAGCCTTGTTTCACTGTGCCATAGAAAAATAGCTTTTAGAGACACAGAAATGAGAGATACAAGCAGATTTCTTCTGTTCTCTATGTTTCTCATCCATGTGAACTGTAACTCTGTCTCTCCCGGGCACGTGCCTCAGAGACTAATCCCGGGCCGGGCCACTGTTAATCCTGCATGGCTAGCTGTCCTCGGCGAGGTCACATGACCCAGTTAATACGCTGACACATGATAAGTGCAGCGTGACGAATGTGGGCCATGCCGTTTGCCAACCCTGTCTGATCACAGACAGAGATACCCTGACCTAGTGATGGAATCGCGATAGAAACACTGCTGTGCACCTCTCTTGGACTGAAAGGATTACATCGCCATTAGTGTTTAGTCCACTAGAAAATTACTAGCTTTATGGAATTTACATATGATTTTGAGTGGCAAAAACAAACATGAATTTACTAAGGGCTTTATACTTGGAATTGACAAGGGAACTACAAACTTAAAGGGACTGGGGTACTCAAAATCCATCTTCCAAATGTTAATACATACTAATGTGCTTTCAGAGTACTTTAACATGCATGTTTTATATTTTGCATTGCTTAAAATACTTACAGCTAGATGAAATTACAGCAGTTTGCAAGAAACCAGGACTTCCCACACTAACTGAGTAAAAGTAATTTCCTTTTTTTTTTTTTTTTGCTGCAGGAACCATTGAGAATAATGCCATTCAAATGAATGGAATATCCTGTCTCTCTAGTGATGTCAACAGACAATGTGTTGCACTGTGAAGAGATCCTACTGTTTACAAATGCAAGTATATTGCATTCCACACAATGTATTCTATTCCAGGAGCACAAGAAGTGACTAAATGAAGCAAAACTTTATATTCTCAGTGTCTATATAATCAGTGCTGCTGCACCTGCAGTAAACATGCAGAGTAATCACTGAGGGAAGGCTTGAGTCAAATATTAAAAATATGATTTATGCAGAATGCCTGCATCACATCACACTGGGGATAAAACCCTGTGCACTATACAAGCAGTGATCTTCCTCTTGCACCAAAGGGAGTTTGGGGACTAAACTGTTCGCTCAATAAAGAAGGACTTTATACATCAAGTCGTTGTCCGGAGTTTATTGGCATCCATCCTCTTTTTTATGTATTTTATACAATGATTTTTTCAATTCCCGTCACAGATAACTTGCGTATCCAAAGACACTTACCTTTTGTAAGAGGAGAGACCCGGAATATTTTGTGACTATGGAGTATACTTCACTGCTAAATGTATCAGCCCATAACTTGACCCTAAGAAGAGAAAACAGAATAAAAACACTAAAATACAACAACAACAAAAGTGTAAAAAGAAGCTAAAAAAGTGTCATTAATCACAATCTTCTGTAGACACATAAATCACAGGGAGGCTGTAACTTCTTCTGCTGTAAACACAAAACATAGACAGTGGCCTCAAAATAAGAAATATGATCGGAAATAAATATTAAAAGTTCTCAATTGGTCCCCAAAGCCCCCAACGCAGAAAGAGTAGGGATTTATTGACCTGCAAGATCGGTGCTTTATGGACCCAGATGACAGTGGGATGGTTACTCAATTCAAGAAACAGATTTACTAAGCTGTGAAAAGCGGTAGAAATCTATACTTTTGCTCCTGTTCCCATACAGGGCTATCAAACCCAGGGCTTGTCAAATGTAATTTAGTTTAAGGAGCCAACAAAAAAAATGTAGGAGCCAGACAACAGCACATACACACAATCATGCAAATGACACACACAGTAAAAAACAGTCACATATACAGACCACAGTCACAACCTCAATACAGGGGAGGCGGCCACAGCTTGGTCTACCAGGCCTAGACCTCGTCCTGCTCAGGGGTGGGGCTGGCAGTATATGCAGCCGGCACAGACTTTGCTCCACTGAAGAAGAAAAAAAATCGATCCTGGCAAGTCAAAGGGAGTCATGTACTAAACAAGTGCAGTGGGGGAAAAAAGTAGGTAAAACATGAGTAAGGAGCAATTTGCGACTATTTGTAACATTTTGCGTTTGGTTCCCCTGATTTGCGCCTCTTTCGTTTATTTTTATTTGGCGCGCATTTTTCCGCTAATAAATTGTGATTATATTTGAGCGCGATAAAGAGCTTTGAGAATATTTTGTGAAAAATAATCCTCTCTATGCTCTGTACCTAGCGCTATATAAATTGTTGGAGCTGTAATAATATATGTTAATGTCATATAAAACTCACAAGAGACATAAGGAATTACGGTTTTTAAGTTTTGCTCCCTTGTAAAGAAGCTGAGCCAATGCAGCTCAATGGGTGAATATTTCCAACTCAGCTTCTCTGGCCTTCAGTTTGAAATTCCCATCTTAATTCCCTGCAATGCTCTCTTTATTGAATAGACCCTTTAGTTGTGTCTTAAAGTAATCAATCTTTTTAGCTTTCCTCCTGCAATATTATAAAGTATCATATCCGTGTCTGTGTATTGTATATCTGTTACATGAAAAAACGCTGGGTTTATTATTATTTTTTTAAAGTAACGTGGGTGTCAAACTTTGATCAGGTACGAAATCCTTCCTCTCCCTCTCTTAACAAGATTTTAACATAGCGGGTGCTATTTATAAAGAAGGTATTGGTTTCCGTGGTGAGCGGACCACCTTTAAAACTCTGGCCCACTGAATATAACAACAATGTACTCAATGTGTCCTTAGTGATCCAAAATATTACACACAAATTTTTATCAAGCGAGATCTGCACAAGGCATTGCTACAAAGTATCCCCTCTAACATTGCTATAATGTATCTCCTCTAACATTGCTATAAAGTATCCCCTCTAACATTGATATAAAGTATCCCCTCTAACATTGCTATAAAGTATCCCCTCTAACAATGATATAAAGTATCCCCTCTAACAATGATATAAACTATCCCCTCTAACATTGATATAAAGTATCCCCTCTAACATTGAAATAATGTATCCCCTCTAACATTGATATAATGTATCCCCTCTAACATTGATATAATGTATCCCCTCTAACATTGATATAATGTATCCCCTCTAACATTGATATAAAGTATCCCCTCTAACATTGCTATAATGTATCCCCTCTAACATTGCTATAATGTATCCCCTCTAACAATGGTATAAAGTATCCCCTCTAACATTGATATCAAGTATCCCCACTAACATTATTATAATGTATCCCCTCTAACATTGATATCAAGTATCCCCTCTAACATTATTATAATGTATCCCCTCTAACATTATTATAATGTATCCCCTCTAACATTGATATCAAGTATCCCCACTAACATTATTATAATGTATCCCCTCTAACATTGATATCAAGTATCCCTTCCAAGAAAGTTCACAACATATCAAATAAATTATTGTTTGTTTGTTTTTTAAAAACTGATCACCAGGAAACTTCCCTCTGTAAATAAGATGTCCTGAGGACCCCAGGTGTGAGATATAAGTCAGTATTCGGCAGGTGATCATCCTGACCAGGTGCTGTTGCCTGATTACTGGCCCAGATTGTAGACACTGTGCATTGCTAATATCCCAACAGGCAGGCAGAGCTGTAATACTCCCCACTCCACTCACACATCAGGGTCCTTTGGCAAGCCCCCGAAGACCAAGGTGGTTTTTTGCAGCCCCCAAACACCAAGGGTGTTTAGTTATTTTTGGGAGTTCCCCTGAACACCAGGGGAATATTATATAATATGGGGAGTGATGGAGAGTAGCAGTATAGTAAGGGGGCTGGGAGCCATTTTGGCCAGCTATTAGTCTCAGTTATTAGAGTGTGGATTAGGGTTCCTTGTCCTGGCCCCCCATGAATATTGTACTGGCCAGTGAATGTATTATTTATTTGTGGGGACCACTGAAATCAGCTATATTGAGTAGCCAAATTGTGAACATTTCCAAAATTCAGCTGCATTGCCCAATCCGAAGCCATTTTTGGCCAGATCGTTCTATACTGAGAAGACCCTTCAGTGTAAAATCTCCCCCTAGATATCTGTCACTCTTAAAAAATACTGTCATTTGCTAATACTTCTATCGATGCATTCAAACGTACAGTGTAATGGATCATCTGTTATAGGAGGATTGTTTGATCTAAAATCACAAGTGTCTTTTTTCTTCTACTGCAATATTTATCAGCGGACCGGTATATATGGTATATTTGGTATATATGGTATGTATGGTATATATGGTATTTATGGTATATATGGAATATATGGTATGTATGGTATATATGGTGATATGGGTTAAACCCCAACATATGGTATATATGGTATTTATGGTATATATGGTATATGCATTCAATGTTTTATATGAATTATTAAAAATAATTATCGCAAAGGGGGGATAAATGTTGGAGGGCACCCATCAAGGCCCATTAAGAGCTGACCTTTTTTGTTATAACATGCACAGGAGCCAGTGAGTCCAGTGAAGGAAGAATGAAAGCCAAGCACATCTGTCCTTCCTGCAATGCAGTAAATGATCAACCAAAGGAAGACTTGCTAGTTTTCTTAATTGCCTGTTCCTAGATTAATTAGGTCTATTTGTGTACGGAGTACATGTACAGGAGAATTGCATGGTGTGCACAGTGTGCCAAGTCTCGGAAGAATCCTGAGGAAGGACCAACTCACTGATTATAAAATCAAATATTTACTCTATGGCGCAGTAAACCAAAATAATGAGGATTATGTCTACAGATCAATGTTGTGAAAGTGTCCCATTCACCATGGAGACTAATAGAATGTTCCTTATGTCCTAGTGTTTGACAGCAAGTCTTTTGACTAAAATGCAATTTTAATTTAGTCGTATTTTACTCAACTAAATCTCATGCATTGAGGGAGGGAACAGGTCTGAGAAGGCTGTTACACAGTGTTAAGTTAACTTGCTAGGGAGATGGGAGGGAACAGGTCTGAGAAGCTGTTACATAGTGTTAAGTTAACTTGCTAGGGAGATGGGAGGGAACAGGTCTGAGAAGGCTGTTACATAGTGTTAAGTTAACTTGCTAGGGAGATGGGAGGGAACAGGTCTGAGAAGATTGTTACATAGTGTTAGGTTAACTTGCTAGGGAGATGGAAGGGAACAGGTCTGAGAAGGCTGTTACATAGTGTTAACTTGCTAGGGAGATGGAAGGGAACAGGTCTGAGAAGGCTGTTACATAGTATTAAGTTAACTTGCTAGGGAGATGGGAGGGAACAGGTCTGAGAAGGCTGTTACATAGTGTTAAGTTAACTTGCTAGGGAGATGGGAGGGAACAGGTCTGAGAAGCTGTTACATAGTGTTAAGTTAACTTGCTAGGGAGATGGGAGGGAACAGGTCTGAGAAGGCTGTTACAAAGTGTTAGGTTAACTTGCTAGGGAGATGGAAGGGAACAGGTCTGAGAAGATTGTTACATAGTGTTACGTTAACTTGCTAGGGAGATGGGAGGGAACAGGTCTGAGAAGGCTGTTAGACAGTGTTAAGTTAACTTGCTAGAGAGATGGGAGGGAACAGGTCTGAGAGGGCTGTTACATAGTGTTACGTTAACTTGCTAGGGAGATGGGAGGGAACAGGTCTGAGGAGGCAGTTACATAGTGTTAAGTTAACTTGCTAGGGAGATGGGAGGGAACAGGTCTGAGAAGGCTGTTACATAGTGTTAAGTTAACTTGCTAGGGAGATGGGAGGGAACAGGTCTGAGAAGGCTGTAACACAGTGTTAAGTTAACTTGCTAGGGAGATGGGAGGGGACAGGTCTGAGAAGGCTGTTACACAGTGTTAAGTTAGCTTGCTAGGGAGATGGGAGGGAACAGGTCTGAGAAGGCTGTTACATAGTGTTAAGTTAACTTGCTAGGGAGATGGGGGGGAACAGGTCTGAGAAGATTGTTACACAGTGTTAAGTTAACTTGCTAGGGAGATGGGAGGGGAAACAATCCCGTGACAGTACCAGGTGGATCAGATGGCAGAGTATCCTCTCCCTCTGCAGTTTGCAGGGCATTGTTCCAGGGGGCAGTCAGGCACATGGAGCCTGCGTCTCAGCCAGTCAAGCTGCCGATAGAGTCAGGGGACTGGGCTTTGGCAGAGATCCATGGGAACCAGAAGTCCAAATAAGTAAATGCAATAGGTCCTCCATAACATTTAATGACAATTTTGTCAGTTGGCGAAAATTGCAATGGATTTAGTCTTATTATCTTAGTTTTTATTCTGCTTTTGTTTAAATTTAGTCACGGAAAACATGCAGCTGACGAAAACTATGACGAAAATGTATAGTCGACAAAATCAACACTGTTATGTCTAAAGATCAGTTGTGGGGCAATGTTCCAAAAGCGATGCAGTTACCATGGAGACCAATGGAATGTTGCCTATGTCTCAGGATCAGTTGTGGGGCAATGTTCTAACCCTGATGCAGTTACCATGGAGACTAATGGAATGTTGCCTATGTCTTAGGATCAGTTGTGGGGAAATGTTCTAACACTGATGCAGTTACCATGGAGACCAATGGAATGTTGCCTATGTCTTAGGATCAGTTGTGGGGAAATGTTCTAACACTGATGCAGTTACCATGGAGACCAATGGAATGTTGCCTATGTCTCAGGATCAGTTGTGGGGCAATGTTCTAACACTGATGCAGTTACCATGGAGACCAATGGAATGTTGCCTATGTCTCAGGATCAGTTGTGGGGCAATGTTCTAACACTGATGCAGTTACCATGGAGACCAATGGAATGTTGCCTATGTCTCAGGATCAGTTGTGGGGCAATGTTCTAACACTGATGCAGTTACCATGGAGACCAATGGAATGTTGCCTATGTCTCAGGATCAGTTGTGGGGCAATGTTCTAACACTGATGCAGTTACCATGGAGACCAATGGAATGTTACCTATGTCTCAGGATCAGTTGTGGGGCAATGTTCTAACACTGTTGCAGTTACCATGGAGACCAATGGAATGTTGCCTATGTCTCAGGATCAGTTGTGGGGCAATGTTCTAACACTGATGCAGTTACCATGGAGACCAATGGAATGTTACCTATGTCTCAGGATCAGTTGTGGGGCAATGTGCTAACACTGATGCAGTTACCATGGAGACCAATGGAATGTTGCCTATGTCTCAGGATCATTTTTAGACCTTTGCCCCAGAAATATGCTTCCAGGAGCCGACTGTACAATGATTTCAATACTTCAGTCTAAAGCATTAGCAGCATATTTAGACCAAGGTTTAACAAATCCCAGGAGCTAGGAAGCCAAGACTTATGACTTTTGTTGATTTTTTTGTTACATAGAACTCTGTACCATTTTCCTGGCTCCTGGTGGGCTGCTTGCCCCCTGAGACTTTTTTTTTTTAATTCTTATTTACATTTTGTTTCTATGTATATACTACAGTTTTATGAGATATGTACTTCCCAGACATCTCTAGTACCAAAGGATAGCCAAATATTTGAACATTTTCCTAGTTTTTTTCCCTAAAGCCATTCTGCTTTTTAGGGTAGCCTCTGGCATTTAACTGGCATTCCTAAGTTACACTCATCCCTCTTCAGCTGGAAGGATGTTCCAGGTATCTACCACTACTTATACAGAACGATACAGATTTGAGATGTTATTGTAACAATGCATTATGCAGACCCAGCTCAGTCCTTCTGGTCGGAGATACTCCGAGTAGGTTTGTCTGTGGTCAATTCATGGAGAGGTAGGTCGGCTGAAATGTTCATCACACCTTAACTCACCTTTTAGTGAATAGACCCCTATATGCCATACAGCCCCTGTGTCCACCATTTTACCTATATTGATTCCCAAGCCTAACTGACAGGTTCCATTCGACACCATCCATATAGACGCCATTTTGCATATTCAATCCATCCTAGCCTAAGTGACCGTGTTCATCACATGAAATCATGACTTCCAGAAGAACCCGGTAGGTAATGCTGGAAAGAACATTCTAAGATAACAGCACTAAGGACCTGTATTAAAGGATAGGAAACTGCCCTTCGGAATTCTGATACATTCAGCCAAATTTGCTATATGTGTCTTGAAAACTGCTCTGTGGCAAGATTAACAGGAGAGATAATGACCTAGGTGTGTATCAGAATTCTATGGTCAGCAAATCAGTCAAATAAATTCCACCGCCGTGTCATTCAATATGTAGGTACAGCAAAGCAACCCTTACATTTAACACTTGCTTTATTTTAAAAATTCTCCATGA
This sequence comes from Pelodytes ibericus, assembly GCA_036172795.1. NCBI lineage: Eukaryota > Metazoa > Chordata > Amphibia > Anura > Pelodytidae > Pelodytes > Pelodytes ibericus. The sequence goes on along the minus strand of CM069858.1, from coordinate 11,799,371 downwards.
CACTTGAAAATGCCCCCCAAATATTCCTCCATACGTGAGTGGCATGGCACAATGTTCCTTTATATGACAGCCACTTGTTTCTCAGTCTTCTATCTCTTTAAAAGTATTTATATCCCAACTCAGAGGAAAGCAGATTCTCTGCAGAGCACCATACTGATAGCAGAGACAGATATTATCTTTGCAAGCTTTAACACATGTGAAAGGTTCATGCAATCTGTGCTAATGTTTGGGATCAGCTTTAATTATGGTAATTCATTTGTTTTCACATTCATGTAAGGTGTTTAGCTTTTAGGGATCTGCTGGAAACTAGAAATACACTGCATATTACTTTATCAATAGGTATCGTGCGTGGGACATTGAATATATGGTAAATCACTTGCTATATGTTATAAATCCCCACTTAGTGCTAGTTGCATCCTATTAGTGGAAAATGGTTGTACCAATAGAAGACACTATGGGGGTCATGTACAAAACGAGTGCAGTGGGGGGAAAAAGTAGGTAAAACATGAGAAAGGAGCATTTTGTGAATATTTGTAACATTTCGTGTATTTTTTCCCCACAATTTCCACCTCTTACGTTCATTTTAATGTAGCGTGCATTTTGCTGGTTACGCTAATATATTGCGATTATATTTGCGCACGCTAAAGACTTTTGTGAATATTTTAGCCAAATGCTAATAAACCAAGTAGAAAAAAATATTAAATGTAGTACATGATTTTTGAATTTTGTTTCTATCATTTAGCATACACAAGATATTCACTTTTTATTTAAATGCTTATTTTGATGGCATGCTCCACTGCTTAGAGAGTTTGTCTATGACCTCTGAATGTTTCAATATTTACGCCTTCCACTAACAGGTACATGTTGCAAAGAAAACATAGAATCTGTTGACAGTTAAGAACCATCCGTCCCAAATACTCTGCCCAATTTGTGCTTAAAGCCAAGCATTCTGCCAATACCTCTACCTATGCAACCAAGCATTCTGCCAGTTCTGCTAATACATCTCCCTATACAACCAAGCATTCTGCTAATACCTCTCCCTATACAACCAAGCATTCTGCTAATACCTCTCCCTATAGAACCAAGCATTCTGCTAATACCTCTACCTATGCAACCAAGCATTCTGCCAGTTCTGCTAATACATCTCCCTATACAACCAAGCATTCTGCCAATACCTCTACCTATGCAACCAAGCATTCTGCCAGTTCTGCTAATACATCTCCCTATACAACCAAGCATTCTGCTAATACCTCTCCCTATACAACCAAGAATTCTGCTAATACCTCTCCCTACAGAACCAAGCATTCTGCTAATACCTCTACCTATGCAACCAAGCATTCTGCCAGTTCTGCTAATACATCTCCCTATACAACCAAGCATTCTGCCAATACCTCTACCTATGCAACCAAGCATTCTGCCAGTTCTGCTAATACATCTCCCTATACAACCAAGCATTCTGCTAATACCTCTCCCTATACAGCCAAGCATTCTGCTAATACCTCTACCTATGCAACCAAGCATTCTGCTAATACCTCTCCCTATGTAACCAAGCATTCTGCTAATACATCTCCCTATGCAACCAAGCATTCTGCTAATACCTCTCCCTATGTAACCAAGCATTCTGCTAATACCTCTCCCTATACAACCAAGCATTCTGCTAATACCTCTCCCTATGTAACCAAGCATTCTGCTAATACCTCTCCCTATACAACCAAGCATTCTGCTAATACCTCTCCCTATGTAACCAAGCATTCTGCTAATACCTCTCCCTATGTAACCAAGCATTCTGCTGATACCTCACCGCACAATTTTACTCATAATGATTGCAGGGCACATCATATACAAGGTTTACAAACACCATATTTATTCTCTGCTACTAAAATCTCATTAGAAATATGTAATCACTTCATCCAGCCCTGACTGAGAATCATGGTGGCAGCAAGATTAACAAAAACAACAACATTTTTTTGCCGGGAGTAAATGTTTACAGCTCATTCCTCAGAGAGTTCCATGATACAGTACTGGATTGATATAAGACTTTAATACCCCCCCCCCCCCCACACACACACACACACCCCCTTATGGAGGGGCGTGGCATAATGTGGACGGACATTGGAAATCAGAGCTGGCCTCGACTAATGTCCTTCTGAAGGTGGTGCAAATGGTATTTTTTGTAATCCTACAAGAAACAGCCAACATCAGAGACACTGTGTAGTTGAAAAGAGGAGTGAACTGCGATTATCATTCATTGGGGGCTATTCACTAAGCGGTGAGATGAACCACCCCAATGAAACAAGGAACTGCTTACGCGTTTCGCGCACGGTCCCGGCACTTAGTCGTAGGCTCTAACATGTAAGACGTTCCTTGTTTCCTTGGGGGTTGGGGGGTGACCATTTTCTGCCACTGTAGGTAATAAACCTCTTATATTTATGAAGATACCTTGGTGATCGTGGATTTATTTGGCACTCGTATTTCAGACACCTGTCTCTACATTCACTACAGTCTATGGGAAGGACCAACGCTAGCCCTTAGTTTCGGTGCCGGGAGCGAGGGTATCAGCTATAATGTCTGAATTGTCAGAGGCCCTTTGGGATTACATGAGTAGCTTGAAAATCTGATGTCCGAATATGTACCAAACTTTGGAGGCAGCCTGGTGCGGGTGCTCCATATGTGCTAGGTGTGCACGGAGCACCCGCGCTCTGTATTTCTGGGGTTTGTGCGCTCCGAACAGAGAGAGCAGACAAATCCGCGGAAATACATCCGGGAGACAGACAGCAGCTACGAATTCGGCAACAGAGTCACTCACTTTATGAAAATTCGTATACTTTTAGTTTAGGTCGAAATTGGCAACAGAGAGAGTGACTGACGAATTCGTAGCTGCCGTCGGCCCCTCGGATGTAACTCGTGTATTTCCGGGGGTTTGTCCTCTGGGTGTTCTCAGCATACAAACCCCAGGAAATACACGAGATACATCATGCCTCCGAGTGACAGGCGCACGATACGCCCCTGGAGGCACCATCACAGTGCCGAAAATCAGTTCTATCAAACCCTATAGTCTTGTTTGCACGCTGTACTACGCTCCAGTATATATATATATATATATATATATATATATATATATATATACTATATACATTAAAAGTCAATCCGAATATTAACCGTATGTGTTGAGTCCCTTCTGGGCACTCTGTCAACGCAAACAATGTTTATATTCTGATTTCAGAGAATAAAAACTGATTAAAAAAAAAAATTGTATACAATGTGTAAGCTTAATTGCAAGCAAATGGATAAATGAAGAGAACAATATGTTTTAAACAGGTCTGGGGTGGCCCCCGTTTATGACATCATCTGTGGCTTGATATGCAAATGTGCAGACATGTTTAAAAACGTGTATGTCTCATATTTCATGCATTTGTTTGCATTTCTGCCAAAAATATATATAGATCATTTGTTTATTCTCTTTCTCACAGTATAGGGAGCGTTTCGGTTGGGAAAGTCACAGTTGTAGCTTTTTTTTTGTCGTGTTCCAATATATTAATTTGTACCATAGTATTTAGAGGGAACTGTGTCGATTTCTGTATCCCCCACAGTATCTCTGTGTGTCCCCAATATCTGTCTGAGTGCCAAACATGTAGGTTCTCCCTCCCCCCCCAACCCAAGTCTCTCTGTATGTTCCTGATTTTTTCTCTGTCTCTCTGTCACACACACACCTCCCCGATCCCCCTGTACAGAGCTGAGAATCCACAGGCTGTAGGCAGGAAACAGCCGGTTAGCTGAGCTGCCAAGTTATGTTTTTAACTCAGATACATATATATGTCTAAAAAAAAAATATCTGAAAAACAAGTTAAGGCCTCATACTATCTCACATGCAACAATTTACAAACCAAGTGCCAACAACACTTCACCTGTAACATAGCGGGTGCAGGTGAGAATTAAAGGGACTATCTGGTGCCCATAATTCATCCTCCAAATATTAATGCATATTAATGTGCTTTTAAAGTTCTTTAAAATGCATGTTTTACATTTTGCATTGCTTGGAACATGACAATCTTACACTTGCACAGATGAATTTGCACGAAACCAGGACCGCCCCACACTAGCTGTGTATAAATGAATGGAATTTCCTGTCTCTCTAGTGATGTCATCAGAGAATGTGTTGCACTGCTAAGAGATCCTAATGAGCAAGCGTTTAACATTCCACACAATGTATTATATTCCAGCAGCACAGGAAGTGACTAAACGAAACAAAGATTTATATGGTCAGTGTCTATATAACCAGCGCTGCCGCGCCCGCATAAACACACAGAGTAATCACTGTATCATCAAATATAAAAAAAAATTGATTTATACAGAATGCCTGCATCAAATCACACTGGGAAAAAAAGCCTGTGCACTATACAATCAGTGATCTTCATCTTGTACCAAAGTGAGTTTGGGGACTAGACTGTCCCTTTAAGGTTAAAAGACAGTGTGTAATATCAAGCCAGGTGGTGATGTCATAAGCAGTAGATACAACAGACACATTTAAAACATATATTTTGCTAATATAGTTCATTTTTCCATAACTTTTTTATTCTCTGCATTCACAGTATGTTGTTCGGATGACAGAGTGCCTTTCAAGGTCTTAACTCCATGAGACTCTTGCATGTTAGAAACCTAACAGCCCCCATTTTTAAAGGGACTCCAACGCCTACTCCTTTGCAGTGTGAATGTAGCCGCTAAAGCCTAATCTATACATTGTGTGTGTGGAATTGCTAGACTAAAACATAGGTTACATGTGAATGATGTGTATTAAAAGTCACCTGCACCGGTCTGGTTCATTTTCAGTGTATTTGATAAGCAGATCGATAGCAGTTTCAGTAGCAACCTATACAATTACTGGTACACTAGGTATTATTAATGCCGGATTTAAGCTCGAACGATACCTTGTTTTTGAAAATGTTTCGTGGTACGAAATGTTTATTTTGGACATTCCATTATATATGTTCAAAGTCCGAAACATATATACTTTCTCTATGAGGTTCAAATTTTCTGATATTTGTCCGTTAATGTTAACATAAAAATGTAAAAAATTCTTCAAAAATAAAAAATGATTAAAAAAAAAAAGTCTCCCAGATATGACATCACTTAGCGGCACCATATGCAAATTTGCTACTGCAATAGAGACTAAGAGGGGCATGTACTAAAAAAAAAAAGCGAATATATTTTATGTGCAGTACTATGTTTGCGCTTTGCTCCTATTGCAATGTACTAAACATTTAAAACTCCAATAGTACATACGAGCAAATTGCGCATAAAAAAGGGTAATTTTGCGAATATTTTTTCTACCTCTTCTGATAGCGCTCGCTAAAAGCTGGTGTAATTTTCACACGCAAATAAGAATTATTTTTCACAAAATATTCGCAAAGCTCTTTAGCGTGGCGCAAATATAACGGCAATTAATTAGCGCAACCGGAAAAATGCGCGCTAAATAAAAATAAACGGAAGAGGCGCAAATCAGGGAAAACAAGAGCAGAATGTTACAAATCGTCGCAAATTGCTCCTTACTCATGTTTTACCTACTTTTTCCCCCACTGCACTTGTTTAGTACATGACCCCCTTATAAGACATCAGTTAATCTGCATACCGTGCCACATGGTGATGTCATAAGTAGGAGACAGCACATTTGTAGCAGGAATTTCTCTCCATTTGCTTTTGGACATAACACTCCTAACATAATGTACAAATCCTTATATATATATTTAAATGCTCTGTAGTCCGGCTGTGAGGTGCCAGACGCCTCTAACTACCAAACAACATGCAAAACAGTCGCCGGCGATTAACTCTTTAGTGCACTGGCAAACCTCCTGATCAAATCCTGCCCCCCTACTCGCCCCCGTTATAACCCACCGAATCCAGTACGTGCTGCCGTATTAACCCCTTCCACACCCCGAGCCAAGCAAATTCATTTTCTAACTCGCAAATGAAGGGGGGAAAAAAAAGGAACAGCATGAATCATTAACCCTTTAACTGGCAAGAGCAAGGTGCAGCCCAGCAACATCTCAAGCTGGCACATGAAGGGTTACCGAACACTAGACATCACTTTAACCCTTTCGTTGCAATAGCTGCAGGGTACTAAAGGATGAGCGGTCGCAGGGAGTGAGATGCGCGGAGACACAGGACTGACAGACAGGCAAGTGGGTACACAGTATGAAGTATAGGGTAGACATGTGACTAGGTCAGGGGGCAGGTAGGCAAGTTGGGTAGCTTTTGGGGCAAGTAAACTGACTTGAAGGCCGTACTCGTAGGCATTTACAGATAGCTAGCGTAAGCTGTGGGATATATTGGTAGGTGGTAGAAAAAGCTGGTAAAACAGATACATTTATTACAAAAGGGGGGGGGGGGGGGGTAATAATAATCCACATTGTGAAATTAAGGACCCAGAGCTCCAAGTAATAAAAGTGTATACTCGGCAATATTATTTCTTTCATAGGGTTTGTCAGGCTCAGGACCGACAGCAGATATTAGGGTCTGGGGGTGCCCTGAATTTTAGTATCTTGGGTGTTAATAGACTAAGCTGGGAATATATATAAGGTACAATCTGTATATTGACTATGCCTGGGTACGTAATATGGTGTTAGGATTAGTAGACGTCTCATGGGAAAGAATCATGGTACTGGGTGCCATATTAATGTAGTACAGCTCTATATTAATGTAGTACAGCTCCATATTAATGTAGTACAGCTCTATATTAATGTAGTACAGCTCTATATTAATGTAGTACAGCTCTATAGTACAGCTCCATATTAATGTAGTACAGCTCCATATTAATGTAGTACAGCTCTATATTAATGTAGTACAGCTCCATATTAATGTAGTACAGCTCTATATTAATGTAGTACAGCTCTATATTAATGTAGTACAGCTCCATATTAATGTAGTACAGCTCTATATTAATGTAGTACAGCTCCATATTAATGTAGTACAGCTCTATATTAATGTAGTACAGCTCTATATTAATGTAGTACAGCTCTATAGTACAGCTCTATATTAATGTAGTACAGCTCCATATTAATGTAGTACAGCTCTATATTAATGTAGTACAGCTCCATATTAATGTAGTACAGCTCTATATTAATGTAGTACAGCTCTATAGTACAGCTCCATATTAATGTAGTACAGCTCCATATTAATGTAGTACAGCTCTATATTAATGTAGTACAGCTCTATATTAATGTAGTACAGCTCTATAGTACAGCTCCATATTAATGTAGTACAGCTCCATATTAATGTAGTACAGCTCTATATTAATGTAGTACAGCTCTATAGTACAGCTCTATATTAATGTAGTACAGCTCCATATTAATGTAGTACAGCTCCATATTAATGTAGTACAGCTCCATATTAATGTAGTACAGCTCTATATTAATGTAGTACAGCTCCATATTAATGTAGTACAGCTCTATATTAATGTAGTACAGCTCTATAGTACAGCTCTATATTAATGTAGTACAGCTCCATATTAATGTAGTACAGCTCTATATTAATGTAGTACAGCTCTATAGTACAGCTCCATATTAATGTAGTACAGCTCTATATTAATGTAGTACAGCTCTATAGTACAGCTCTATATTAATGTAGTACAGCTCCATATTAATGTAGTACAGCTCTATATTAATGTAGTACAGCTCCATATTAATGTAGTACAGCTCCATATTAATGTAGTACAGCTCTATATTAATGTAGTACAGCTCTATATATTAATGTAGTACAGCTCTATATTAATGTAGTACAGCTCTATAGTACAGCTCCATATTAATGTAGTACAGCTCTATAGTACAGCTCTATATTAATGTAGTACAGCTCCATATTAATGTAGTACAGCTCCATATTAATGTAGTACAGCTCCATATTAATGTAGTACAGCTCTATATTAATGTAGTACAGCTCCATATTAATGTAGTACAGCTCTATATTAATGTAGTACAGCTCTATAGTACAGCTCTATATTAATGTAGTACAGCTCCATATTAATGTAGTTCAGCTCTATATTAATGTAGTACAGCTCTATAGTACAGCTCCATATTAATGTAGTACAGCTCTATATTAATGTAGTACAGCTCTATATTAATGTAGTACAGCTCCATATTAATGTAGTACAGCTCTATATTAATGTAGTACAGCTCCATATTAATGTAGTACAGCTCCATATTAATGTAGTACAGCTCTATATTAATGTAGTACTGCTCTATATATTAATGTAGTACAGCTCTATATTAATGTAGTACAGCTCTATAGTACAGCTCCATATTAATGTAGTACAGCTCTATAGTACAGCTCTATATTAATGTAGTACAGCTCCATATTAATGTAGTACAGCTCCATATTAATGTAGTACAGCTCTATATTAATGTAGTACAGCTCCATATTAATGTAGTACAGCTCTATATTAATGTAGTACAGCTCTATAGTACAGCTCTATATTAATGTAGTACAGCTCCATATTAATGTAGTACAGCTCTATATTAATGTAGTACAGCTCTATAGTACAGCTCTATATTAATGTAGTACAGCTCCATATTAATGTAGTACAGCTCCATATTAATGCAGTACAGCTCTATATTAATGTAGTACAGCTCCATATTAATGTAGTACAGCTCCATATTAATGTAGTACAGCTCTATATTAATGTAGTACAGCTCTATAGTACAGCTCTATATTAATGTAGTACAGCTCCATATTAATGTAGTACAGCTCTATATTAATGTAGTACAGCTCCATATTAATGTAGTACAGCTCTATATTAATGTAGTACAGCTCTATAGTACAGCTCTATATTAATGTAGTACAGCTCCATATTAATGTAGTACAGCTCTATATTAATGTAGTACAGCTCTATAGTACAGCTCCATATTAATGTAGTACAGCTCTATATTAATGTAGTACAGCTCTATAGTACAGCTCTATATTAATGTAGTACAGCTCCATATTAATGTAGTACAGCTCTATATTAATGTAGTACAGCTCCATATTAATGTAGTACAGCTCCATATTAATGTAGTACAGCTCTAAATTAATGTAGTACAGCTCTATAGTACAGCTCTATATTAATGTAGTACAGCTCTATAGTACAGCTCTATATTAATGTAGTACAGCTCTATAGTACAGCTCTATATTAATGTAGTACAGCTCTATAGTACAGCTCTATAGTACAGCACTATATTAATGTAGTACAGCTCTATAGTACAGCTCTATATTAATGTAGTACAGCTCTATAGTACAGCTCTATATTAATGTAGTACAGCTCTATATTAATGTAGTACAGCTCCATATTAATGTAGTACAGCTCCATATTAATGTAGTACAGCTCTATAGTACAGCTCTATATTAATGTAGTACAGCTCTATATTAATGTAGTACAGCTCCATATTAATGTAGTACAGCTCCATATTAATGTAGTACAGCTCTATATTAATGTAGTACAGCTCTATAGTACAGCTCTATATTAATGTAGTACAGCTCCATATTAATGTAGTACAGCTCTATATTAATGTAGTACAGCTCCATATTAATGTAGTACAGCTCTATATTAATGTAGTACAGCTCTATAGTACAGCTCTATATTAATGTAGTACAGCTCCATATTAATGTAGTACAGCTCTATATTAATGTAGTACAGCTCTATAGTACAGCTCCATATTAATGTAGTACAGCTCTATATTAATGTAGTACAGCTCTATAGTACAGCTCTATATTAATGTAGTACAGCTCCATATTAATGTAGTACAGCTCTATATTAATGTAGTACAGCTCCATATTAATGTAGTACAGCTCTATAGTACAGCTCTATATTAATGTAGTACAGCTCTATAGTACAGCTCTATATTAATGTAGTACAGCTCTATAGTACAGCTCTATATTAATGTAGTACAGCTCTATAGTACAGCTCTATAGTACTGCTCTATATTAATGTAGTACAGCTCTATAGTACTGCTCTATATTAATGTAGTACAGCTCTATAGTACAGCTCTATAGTACAGAATGCAAAGTATATGAGGTAGATATTAAGCTACTGGTTTAAATAGACCAGTCTGGGCCTGGGGGTTTAAGTAGCAGTCAGGCAGGGCATCTTAGCAGCACTGGTAAAGTTATAAACCAGAACAGCCCTGGGAGTCCTCGGACAGATAGGTAGGTGCTGGATCAGGTGGATTACAATGGCTGCTGGAGCTCATAGGCTGGTGCAAAGGCATGGGCTAGAGTTGGTAGACAGGTAAGGGGGTATCTAGAAGGGTTCTGGGTCACATATGTTGGTGTCTCTGCAGATAAGTGTGTGCTGGAGCAAGTAGGCAGATGCTGGTGCCTAGTAAATGGGTTCTGGACAGTGTAGGAGGATGCTGGGGCACATAGGTTCTGGAGCAGGTAGGTGAGTGCTGGGGTAGATGTATTCTGGGACATATTTTGTTGTTGACAGTTTTCCGGGGTAAATGCTGTACAAAAGTGGTACCAGTGCAGAAAAGAGGGTACTGGGGCACTTACATAGCAATGGCAATTATATCGGTGCTGGGGAAGATGGAGGGCTGCTGGGGCACATCCAGATACTGCTACATACAAGTGGGTGCTACAGGGGTAGGTTGCTGGATGCTGTGACACGCAGGCAGGTAATGGGACAGACATGTGGGTGCAGCTGGGGTAGGTCCTGGATGCTGTGACACGCAGGCTGGTAATGGGACAGACATGTGGGTGCAGCTGGGGTAGGTCCTGGATGCTGTAACACGCAGGCTGGTAATGGGACAGACATGTGGGTGCAGCTGGGGTAGGTCCTGGATGCTGTAACACGCAGGCTGGTAATGGGACAGACATGTGGGTGCAGCTGGGGTAGGTCCTGGATGCTGTGACACGCAGGCAGGTAATGGGACAGACATGTGGGTGCAGCTGGGGTAGGTCCTGGATGCTGTGACACGCAGGCAGGTAATGGGACAGTCATGTGGGTGCAGCTGGGGTAGGTCCTGGATGCTGTGACACGCAGGCAGGTAATGGGACAGACATGTGGGTGCAGCTGGGGTAGGTCCTGGATGCTGTGACACGCAGGCTGGTAATGGGACAGACATGTGGGTGCAGCTGGGGTAGGTCCTGGATGCTGTGACACGCAGGCAGGTAATGGGACAGACACAGGAGTAATTATAATGGGAGGTCACGGTACATTGACAAGTGCTGGGGTAAGTATTAGGATGCTGGAGGTAAAGGTATCTCTCTCACGTGTCCGTGGGGATCCTCTTCTGAACTCCCAGCGCCGAGCATCCCGCGTGGAGGATCCACAGCACAGCCCAGCTCCCCCACATGCTGCCTCCGAGGGGGGTCAGGCCATGGGGGGGCAACACGGGACAGACCTCTCCCTGTCCCCTTACTGTGAGCCCTGCCACAGCTTGCTCCTTCACTGCTTAACTGTCACTAGTACAACCAGCAGCACCCTTACACCTTACCACTCCCCCCAGCTCCCATCTGTCTCTCCCCTCTCTCTGTCTCTCTCTCCCCCTCACTAGTTTGTCTGTTCTCTGCTCACCCAGATCCCCCTCTCTGATCACAGATAATCTGCAGGATCCTATCCAGGGATTACAGGCATCTCCCCCACCAATCACAGGACAGGACCAGCCCTTAGATTAACCCCTGGGATGCTGGAGTACTTACACTTCCCTTCAAAGCCACCAGGACTAGTAAATCAAATACACACAGTTCATTAGTGTTTGTATTAGTATGCAAATTACTCTCATGACTGTTTTGCAAAAATAAAAATTATTTTAATAATAATAATTACACTATTTTAGCTTTATTGTGACACTGTAATAAATCAGTGGGTAATATGCAGGGAGAAAAATAGAAGAACATTCCCTTAAATACAAATGTATTTATATTATTTACACACATCATCATAAATCATTTACACTTTAATAATAATTTACACTTTAACAGCAATAAATTTACGTTTTTGTTTATGTTTACTAACTTTCTTACATAGTTACTTAAATAAATAAGTGTTTTTTTGCCAAAATAAGAACTAATACCCCATCAAATAAGAACTAATACCCCATCAAATAAGAACTAATACCCCATCAAATGTAGGCATTTTACATAGAAATGTTTTAAGGAAAGAATACAAATTAAGCATCTTATTGAGCCATCTCTGCTGGTATAGCATTATCAGGGGGCAGATATCTGTATGTTTGCCCTCTGATAGAGCTAGGTAAGGAGCTTTGTTTGTATTCATTCAAGGATTTTTTCTTAAAATATCTCCACTTGATCCAATCTTTCAATTAAACCAAATGTAGTTTGTGCTGACAGTTGTCCTTTAAAAGCCTATTTTTTTTTTCACCTAATTTTGATACTCAGGATTGCATTCGTCACACGCCTGACTCTTTTTGCATCAGCTGCCTTCGCTGGGAGGCAGCTCCAAGCATCCACCACAACTGAATCTCTGAACCCAGAACTTATTGTAGACAATAGTGACCCATGCAAAGCACTATGGGTGCAGACAATGTGATATGAGAAAATATTTTTCTATACATTTGCGAAGAATTTGACAAATTAGTTATTTTCTAACCTGAGGGACATTATTACATATATACATCTGTAGATGGTAGTACCTTTTAACTCAATTGCTATAATTTAAAGCCTCACTTATACCTTTAAGGGTCTGCCTGGTGCCCCAAATGCATCTTCCAAATCTTATTCCACATTAATGTGCTTTCAAAGTACTTTAAAATGCATGTTTTACATTTTGCATTTGCTTAAAATATAAAATACTTACAGTTAGATGAAATTTCCTGGGGGGTTTTTACCTGCAAGAACTGATGAGAATAATTTCATTCAAACGAATGGAATTTCCTGTCTCTCTAGTGATGTCATCAGATAATGTGTTGCACTGTTAAGAGATCCTATGTGTACAAGAGCAAGGTTACATAGATTCCACACAATGCATTGTACTCCAGCAGCACAGGAAGTGACTAAATGAAACAAAACTTTATATGCTCCATGTCTATATAATCAGTGTTGCTGAGTCTGCTGTAAACATACCGGGGAGGTCCTGGAGGCAAATAATAAAAATGTGATTTATGCAGAATACATACATCAAATCACACTGGGGAAAAAAAACCTATGTACTATACAAGCAGTAATATTCAACATGCACCAAAGTGAGTTTTGGTCTATACTGTCCCTTTAAGCAGCCATCCCATTCAATCACACTTTCCAAATTTCTATTGCTTTATTGCTATGTAAGATGTATTTGTATCAATGCCAAAAACTTGAGATCTGGCATCTCTAACTGTACAACTGGTAGAAAATCACTACAGATGCATGTTTTACCCAGACTCCTGTGTATTATTATATGTGTACAGGCTCCTGTGTAGTATATGTATGTACACATTGCAAGTATAGTTATCTTTCACCTGTTATTATTATATGTGTGCTCTGTACAGGCTCCTGTGTAATATATGTATGCACACATTACAAGTATAGTTATCATTCACCTGGTATTATTATATGTCTGCTCTGTACAGACTCCTGTGTAATATATGTTTACACGCACTGCAAGTATAGTTATCATTCACCTGGTATTATTATATGTCTGCCCTGTACAGGCTCCTGTGTAATATATGTATGCACATATTGCAAGTATAGTTATCATTCACCTGGTATTATTATATGTGTGCTCTGTACAGGCTCCTGTGTAATATATGTATGCACACACTGCAAGTATAGTTATCATCCACCTGGTATTATTATATGTGTGCTCTGTACAGACTCCTGTGTAATATATGTATGCACACATTACAAGTATAGTTATCATTCACCTGGTATTATTATATGTCTGCTCTGTACAGACTCCTGTGTAATATAAGTATGCACACACTGCAAGTATAGTTATCATTCACCTGCTATTATTATATGTGTGCTCTGTACAGACTCCTGTGTAATATATGTATGCACACATTGCAAGTATAGTTATCATTCACCTGGTATTATTATATGTATGCTCTGTACAGACTCCTGTGTAATATATGTATGCACACACTGCAAGTATAGTTATCATTCACCTGGTATTATTATATGTCTGCTCTGTACAGGCTCCTGTGTAATATATGTATACACACACTGCAAGTATAGTTATCATTCACCTGGTATTATTATATGTCTGCTCTGTACAGGCTCCTGTGTAATATATGTATACACACACTGCAAGTATAGTTATCATTCACCTGGTATTATTATATGTCTGCTCTGTACAGACTCCTGTGTAATATATGTATGCACACACTGCAAGTATAGTTATCATTCACCTGCTATTATTATATCTCTGCTCTGTACAGGCTCCTGTGTAATATATGTATACACACACTGCAAGTATAGTTATCATTCACCTGGTATTATTATATGTATGCTCTGTACAGGCGCCTGTGTAATATATGTGTGCACACACTGCAAGTATAGTTATCATTCACCTGGTATTATTATAGGTCTGCTCTGTACAGACTCCTGTGTAATATATGTATGCACACACTGCAAGTATAGTTATCATTCACCTGGTATTATTATATGTCTGTTCTGTACAGACTCCTGTGTAATATATGTATGCACACATTGCAAGTATAGTTATCATTCACCTGATATTATTATATGTCTGCTCTGTACAGACTCCTGTGTAATATATGTATGCACACACTGCAAGTATAGTTATCATTCACCTGGTATTATTATATGTCTGCTCTGTACAGGCTCCTGTGTAATATATGTATGCACATACTGCAAGTATTGTAATCATTCACCTGGTATTATTATATGTCTGCTCTGTACAGACTCCTGTGTAATATATGTATGCACACACTGCAAGTATAGTTATCATTCACCTGGTATTATTATATGTCTGCTCTGTACAGGCTCCTGTGTAATATATGTATGCACACATTGCAAGTATAGTTATCATTCACCTGGTATTATTATATGTCTGCTCTGTACAGGATCCAGTGTAATATATGTATGCACACACTGCGAGTATAGTTATCATTCACCTGGTATTATTATGTGTGCTCTGTACAGACTCCTGTGTAATATATGTATGCACACACTGCAAGTATAGTTATCATTCACCTGGTATTATTATATGTCTGCTCTGTACAGACTCCTGTGTAATATATGTATGCACACATTGCAAGTATAGTTATCATTCACCTGGTATTATTATATATCTGCTCTGTACAGGCTCCTGTGTAATATATGTATACACATTGCAAGTATAGTTATCATTCACCTGGTATTATTATATGTGTGCTCTGTACAGGCTCCTGTGTAATATATGTATGCACACACTGCAAGTATAGTTATCATTCACCTGGTATTATTATATGTCTGCTCTGTACAGACTCCTGTGTAATATATGTATGCACACACTGCAAGTATAGTTATCATTCACCTGGTATTATTATATGTGTGCTCTGTACAGGCTCCTGTGTAATATATGTATGCACACATTGCAAGTATAGTTATCATTCACCTGGTATTATTATATGTGTGCTCTGTACAGACTCCTGTGTAATATATGTATGCACACATTACAAGTATAGTTATCATTCACCTAGTATTATTATATGTCTGCTCTGTACAGACTCCTGTGTAATATATGTATGCACACATTGCTAGTATAGTTATCATTCACCTGGTATTATTATATGTATGCTCTGTACAGACTCCTGTGTAATATATGTATGCACACACTGCAAGTATAGTTATCATTCACCTGGTATTATTATATGTCTGCTCTGTACAGACTCCTGTGTAATATATGTATGCACACACTGCAAGTATAGTTATCATTCACCTGGTATTATTATATGTGTGCTCTGTACAGACTCCTGTGTAATATATGTATGCACACAATGCAAGTATAGTTATCATTCACCTGGTATTATTATATGTCTGCTCTGTACAGACTCCTGTGTAATATATGTATGCACACACTGCAAGTATAGTTATCATTCACCTGGTATTATTATATGTGTGCTCTGTACAGACTCCTGTGTAATATATGTATGCACACATTGCAAGTATAGTTATCATTCACCTGGTATTATTATATGTGTGCTCTGTACAGGCTCCTGTGTAATATATGTATGCACACACTGCAAGTATAGTTATCATTCACCTGGTATTATTATATGTGTGCTCTGTACAGGCTCCTGTGTAATATATGTATGCACACATTGCAAGTATAGTTATCATTCACCTGGTATTATTATATGTGTGCTCTGTACAGGCTTCTGTGTAATATATGTATGCACACACTGCAAGTATAGTTATCATTCACCTGGTATTATTATATGTCTGCTCTGTACAGACTCCTGTGTAATATATGTATGCATACATTCCAAGTATAGTTATCATTCACCTGGTATTATTATATGTCTGCTCTGTACAGGCTCCTGTGTAATAATTTTGTCCATTGAGCTGCATTGGAGAATGTTTCCAAGTCAGTTCCATTATCCTAAAGTTGAAAGTTCTGTCTAATTTCCCTGCAATTCTCTCTTTATTGAGTTGATTCTTGTGTGAGCAAATTTGCAAGCAAATGCCTCAATTAGGATAATGTTTTATTTGTATGTGTCTATGGAGTCTCCTCATTATGACATCACCTGTGGCGGGATATGCAAATGAATTGCTTTTCAAGGGAAATGTGTAATTTGCATATAAAGCCAAAGGTGATGTCATAAGCAGGAGACTCTACACCTTTAAAACTCCTAATTTAGGCATTTGTTTGCAATTCTGCTCACACAATGTATAGATTTATTCACAGTAGAGCAATGTGTAGGTGATACATTCCCTTCCATGGTTGATTATTTTCCCCCCTCCCAAACTGCAGGCAACTGCCCAGAGATGAGTGGGAGGATCATCTCCATCTATATATCAAGACTGGGTATATTGTGTGGAAACTATCCGTGGCTGTCCAACTGTAAGAGTCTAAGAGAAATCCAATAGAAGGAGCAGAGAAAGGATCCAGACACAAATGCTGCCTAAAATACAGAAATTGGGAATCAAAGTTTCTCTAAAACAATTTAGCTTGGGGGGGGGGGGGGGGGGGAATAGTTTTGAAGCCCAATCTGTGTATTCATTAAATGACCCAAGTATCTTTTTTTAATAATACAATAATATAAAGATTTACAGTAAAATAGAAGAACCATCAATCAGGAATGTTAGGTGTCTGTTAATATCATAGCCCCTGAACTGTCTTATTTTACCCCCTGTCCTGTGTCCCACCATCCTGACTGTTTCCCCTGGCGTCCTGCTTGCTAACAGACTTTGAACATACTGATGTGAAAAGTGGGCATTCTGCATCATCTCTCCTCTCCCCTGCACAATAGAATGCTGGGAGCTAATCCACTCAATAAGGAAAGCCCAGAGTTCTGATTGGCTACAACTTCATGTGAGGTTCCCATGTAAAAATGAGGGTCTCTCTCTCTCTCTCTCTCTGCACTGGCAGAGAGAGCTAGTCGCCGACCAGAATGGAATGCTTGCTTCTCAGGGAAACATGGCCGCTGCCGGTCAGAGAATAAACTAGCCTGTAATATTGAAACTACCAGACAGTTTATCCTCAAACTAGGCCAACTACATTTTCCACTTGTGCTTCTAACCTCAAAGCACCTATTAAAAAAAAAAGTTTCGCTTCCCTTTAATCGAAGCTGCCATATTGGTTAATTGCAGGAATTAAATAAACTCCAGCCAAGCATTAACGAGAGCTTCCTGAATAAACGGAAAGACCATTAATAGGATGCTCTGCTCTTGGGTAAGAGGACAGAGATGGATGGGACACGGAGTTCAAACAATTCCCCAAATTGCTTGTTTTGCGGACACGGACCGTCTGTCAGTTGTAAAGGGGTTAATGGGCCCTGTGGTTTGTCACCTGCTGCCTGCAAATCAATGGGCGCTGCTAGAGATAGACAGACAGCCCAATACCACTCAGCAAGAAACACTAGTGGGGGATGTGCTGGCTGAAAAAACACTCAGCTGAATGTTTGTAACAGAGAGGATGTTGCTCTCTGAGTGGGTGGCTGGCTGGCAATATTCGGACTGGAGAGATAATTATCTGTAATGGGCCATGATTTGGGCCTAGCGGCAGGCCCCAGACCTCGGCACAGCAAAGTCTGGAAACGCGTCGGTCACCAAAGCGCAGTGGCAGCTTTTGTTATTCTACCAAAGTAGGAAATGTCAGAAACTAGAAGAATAAACGTAAAGCTGAGTGGGCCTCAACGTAAGATTGCAGCATTTAAAGAGGAGCTCGAGCCTAGGTACAGATTTACTCAGGCAGATGGCCAACTTCTGCCTGATCAAAATGCCTTTTGAATGACGGTCCTAGTGGGCACAGTTTCTAAGATTTTTTTTTTCTCGGAAGCCTAACCTAAGACTTGCAGGCAGCCAGTTCAACCAACTCAGCTCCGTGGCAGCTCAGAGAGGCTTGAGAGTTACCGGTTGGCTGTATTGATCACACATTGGTTGTGTGTTTGGCATGTCACATACTCCATAGTACTCAACTTTGGCTTCCATGATGAAGAAGGCCAGAGGGAGTAGTCTATGTATAGGGCCAACTAACCATGTATACATTATTTCAGAGACATATCTCCTGAACTGTACACTCTAGGACCACTGTTCAAAGGATGTTTTAATCAGACAGATGTTCTGCCTGATTTAAAACTGTATTTAGGGCTTATTCCCTCTTTAATACCCAATAGATCTGGACTGAACTACATAACTAAATTCTGTGGCCTACGTGGACATCATAGAGTTTATACCCAGAGAACCTCATGTGTCCTTGCCCTGAGGTGCTCGGGGGAATGAGCACCATGAAGCTCAGATGCAAATAAGCCCCATCGTGTAGTAAATCGGAGCAGTGGCCCTGCGACTCTCCAGATGCTAGCCGTGGTATCATAATGTAAGCTCTTGGGGTGAATGGCAGCAAAGCAGCAGCATCCTGAGATAAGAAAAAAAATCAGAGAGAAATTGGCAAAAACGTTGTGTTCTTTGAAAGCAATGGCAGAGAAAATTTACAGACAAGCTGCCAACTCTCTGAGCATCTTTGGGAGGGAAGTATTTCCCTGCCAGAGGTTCCCAGGATGCAGCAGGACAATAACATGTAGAGATGTCTGTGATATGTGATAATAGCCTAATAAAATGCAAAAGAGACATGCTATGACTGACAGGATTATATGTAGAGCAAAACGCACACAAAGACATGCAATAACATGCAAAGGAATATAAAAAGAGATATATAATAACATCATAATGTAACACAGAGAGCTAAATATATAATAACATCATAATGTAACACAGAGAGAGATATAATAACATCATAATGTAACACAGAGAGATGTATAATAACATCATAATGTAACACAGAGAGATATATAATAACATCATAATGTAACACAGAGATATATATAATAACATCATAATGTAACACAGAGAGCTAAATATATAATAACATCATAATGTAACACAGAGAGAGATATAATAACATCATAATGTAACACAGAGATCTATATAATAACATTATAATGTAACACAGAGAGATATATAATAACATTATAATGTAACACAGAGAGATGTATAATAACATCATAATGTAACACAGAGAGATATATAATAACATCATAATGTAACACAGAGAGAGATATAATAACATCATAATGTAACACAGAGAGCTAAATATATAATAACATCATAATGTAACACAGAGAGAGATATAATAACATCATAATGTAACACAGAGAGAGATATAATAACATTATAATGTAACACAGAGAGAGATATAATAACATTATAATGTAACACAGAGAGATGTATAATAACATCATAATGTAACACAGAGAGATGTATAATAACATCATAATGTAACACAGAGAGAGATATAATAACATCATAATGTAACACAGAGAGATATATAATAACATCATAATGTAACACAGAGAGAGATATAATAACATCATAATGTAACACAGAGAGAGATATAATAACATTATAATGTAACACAGAGAGAGATATAATAACATTATAATGTAACACAGAGAGATGTATAATAACATCATAATGTAACACAGAGAGATGTATAATAACATTATAATGTAACACAGAGAGATATATAATAACATCATAATGTAACACAGAGAGATATATAATAACATCATAATGTAACACAGAGATATATATAATAACATCATAATGTAACACAGAGAGATATATAATAACATCATACTGTAACACAGAGAGATGTATAATAACATCATAATGTAACACAGAGAGATGTATAATAACATTATAATGTAACACACAGAGAGATATAATAACATCATAATGTAACACAGAGAGATATATAATAACATCATAATGTAACACAGAGATATAATAACATTATAATGTAACACAGAGAGAGATATAATAACATTATAATGTAACACAGAGAGATATAATAACATCATAATGTAACACAGAGAGAGATATAATAACATCATAATGTAACACAGATAGATGTATAATAACATTATAATGTAACACACAGAGAGATGTATAATAACATCATAATGTAACACAGAGAGATATATAATAACATTATAATGTAACACACACAGAGATGTATAATAACATCATAATGTAACACAGAGATCTATATAATAACATTATAATGTAACACAGAGAGATGTATAATAACATCATAATGTAACACAGAGAGATATATAATAACATTATAATGTAACACACAGAGAGATATAATAACATCATAATGTAACACAGAGAGATATATAATAACATTATAATGTAACACAGAGAGAGATGTAATAACATCATAATGTAACACAGAGAGATGTATAATAACATCATAATGTAACACAGAGAGCTATATATATATAATAACATCATAATGTAACACAGAGAGATGTATAATAACATTATAATGTAACACACAGAGAGATATAATAACATCATAATGTAACACAGAGAGATATATAATAACATCATAATGTAACACAGAGAGAGATATAATAACATTATAATGTAACACAGAGAGAGATATAATAACATTATAATGTAACACAGAGAGATGTATAATAACATCATAATGTAACACAGAGAGATATATAATAACATTATAATGTAACACACAGAGAGATATAATAACATCATAATGTAACACAGAGAGATATATAATAACATTATAATGTAACACAGAGAGATGTGTAATAACATCATAATGTAACACAGAGATCTATATAATAACATTATAATGTAACACAGAGATATATATAATAACATCATAATGTAACACAGAGAGATATAATAACATCATAATGTAACACAGAGAGATATATAATAACATCATAATGTAACACAGAGAGATGTATAATAACATCATAATGTAACACAGAGAGAGATATAATAACATCATAATGTAACACAGAGAGAGATATAATAACATCATAATGTAACACAGAGAGCTATATATATAATAACATCATAATGTAACACAGAGAGATGTATAATAACATTATAATGTAACACAGAGAGCTATATATATAATAACATCATAATGTAACACAGAGAGAGATATAATAACATCATAATGTAACACAGAGAGAGATATAATAACATCATAATGTAACACAGAGAGCTATATATATAATAACATCATAATGTAACACAGAGAGCTATATATATAATAACATCATAATGTAACACAGAGAGATGTATAATAACATTATAATGTAACAGAGAGATGTATAATAACATTATAATGTAACACAGAGAGCTATATATATAATAACATCATAATGTAACACAGAGAGAGATATAATAACATCATAATGTAACACAGAGAGAGATATAATAACATCATAATGTAACACAGAGAGCTATATATATAATAACATCATAATGTAACACAGAGAGAGATATAATAACATCATACTGTAACACAGAGAGATATATAATAACATCATAATGTAACACAGAGAGATATAATAACATCATAATGTAACACAGAGAGATATATAATAACATCATAATGTAACACAGAGAGCTATATATATAATAACATCATAATGTAACACAGAGAGATGTATAATAACATTATAATGTAACACACAGAGAGATATAATAACATCATAATGTAACACAGAGAGATATATAATAACATCATAATGTAACACAGAGAGATATATAATAACATTATAATGTAACACAGAGTGAGATATAATAACATTATAATGTAACACAGAGAGCTATATATATAATAACATCATAATGTAACACAGAGAGATGTATAATAACATCATAATGTAACACAGAGAGAGATATAATAACATCATAATGTAACACAGAGAGATATATAATAACATTATAATGAAATACAGAGAGAGATATAATAACATTATAATGTAACACAGAGTGAGATATAATAACATCATAATGAAATACAGAGAGATGTATAATAACATCATAATGTAACACAGAGAGATGTATAATAACATCATAATGTAACACACACAGAGATAAAATAACATCATAATGTAATACAGAGAGATGTATAATAACATTATAATGTAACACAGAGAGATGTATAATAACATCATAATGAAATATAGCGAGCTATAGAATAACACCATAATGTAACACAGAGAGTTATATAATAACATCATAATGAAATACAGAGGTTTATAATACATCATAATGAAATACAGAGAGCTATAGAATAACACCATAATGTAACACAAAGAGGGATATAGTAATATAATGTAACACAGAGAGAGATAAAATAAGGACAGAAATTCAATATATTGTAAGATTATGTAGCATAGACAGCAATATAATACATGAATAATGGGAAACTGAGATGAATATTATAACAGTGTAATATAACACAGAGATAAATGTGATAATAGTAAAATGTAATACAATTAATCATAAATCTTTTTGTGGCAAAATTCTGCAGGAAATAATGTTGGAGGCAAATGGTCTAAGTTCTATATACTATACGTGACATGATACAATATACGAAGTGGTATGTATGTAACCAGTCTTCCATGTAATAAATCCTGTGCTTTCAGAGTGGCCTGGAAGAGGAAGGAAGCTCCTTCTGTGACCGGACAGACGGACGGCGATGACAGAGATGGAAGTTGATTGGGATCTCAAGGAAGAAAGCATGCATTTAGAACATTCCCTTTGGGACAGGAAGTATACTCTCTGGGCAATTAAGCAGCTTATTGCCATCTCTTGATGTAAACATAAAGTGACCCTGTCACCTAAACATTATACATATACACTGATCAGCCATAACATTAAGACCACCTGCCTAATATTGTATAGCTCTCCTTTTGACCCCACAACAGCCCTGACCTGTCGAGGCCTGGACTCCACTAGACCTCTGAAGGTGTGCTGGGGTAACTGGCACCAAGACGTTAGCAGCAGATCCTTTAAGTCCTGTAAGGTGCGAGGTGGGGCCTCCATGGATCGGACTTGTTTGTCCAGCACATCCCACAGATGCTTGATTGGATCTGGGGAATTTGGAGGCCAAGTCAATACCTTGAACTCATTGTTGTGTTCCTCAAACCATTCCTGAACCATTTTTGCTTTGTGGCAGGGGCACATTCTCCTGCTGAAAGAGGCCAATGCCATCAGGGAATACCGTTTCCATGAAAGGGATGTACATGGTCTGTAACAATGCTTAGGTAGGTGGTACGTGTCAAAGTAACATCCGCATGAATGGCAGGAGCCAAGGCTTCCCAGCAGAGCATTATCCAAAGCATCACACTGCCTCCGCCGGCTTGCCACCTGTCAGTGGTCATAATGTTATGGCTGATCAGTGTATATATATATATAATAATGTTATGGCGGATCAGTGTGTGTATATATAATAATGTTATGGCTGATCAGTGTGTATGTATATATATATATATATATATATAATAATGTTATGGCTGATCAGTGTATATAAATAATAATGTTATGGCTGATCGGTGTATATATATAATAATGTTATGGTTGATCAGTGTGTGTATATATAATAATGTTATGGCGGATCAGTGTGTGTATATATAATAATGTTATGGCTGATCGGTGTATATAAATAATAATGTTATGGCTGATCGGTGTATATATATAATAATGTTATGGCTGATCGGTGTATATATATAATAATGTTATGGCTGATCGGGGTGTATATATAATAATATTATGGCTGATCGGTATGTATATATATAATAATGTTATGGCTGATTGTGTATATATATATATATATAATAATGTTATGGCTGATCAGTGTATATATATAATAATGTTATGGCTGATCGGTATATATATATATATTAATGTTATGGCTGATTGGTGTATATATATAATAATGTTATGGCTGATCGGTGTATATATATAATAATGTTATGGCTGATCGGTGTATATATATAATAATGTTATGGCTGATCAGTGTATATATATATATTAATGTTATGGCTGATCGGTGTATATATATATAATAATGTTATGGCTGATCGGTATATATATATAATAATGTTATGGCTGATCAGTGTATATTTATAATAATGTTATGGCTGATCGGTGTATATATATAATAATGTTATGGCTGATCGGTGTATATATATAATAATGTTATGGCTGATCAGTGTATATATATAATAATGTTATGGCTGATCAGTATATATATATATAATAATGTTATGGCTGATCGGTGTATATATATATAATAATGTTATGGCAGATCGGTGTGTATATACATATAATAATGTTATGGCTGATCGGTGTGTATATATATATAATGTTATGGCTGATAGGAGTATATATATAATAATGTTATGGCTGATCGGTGTATATATATAATAATGTTATGGCTGATCGGTGTATATAAATAATAATGTTATGGCTGATCGGTGTATATATATAATAATGTTATGGCTGATCGGTGTATATATATAATAATGTTATGGCTGATCGGTGTGTATATATAATAATATTATGGCTGATCGGTATGTATATATATAATAATGTTATGGCTGATTGTGTATATATATATATATATAATAATGTTATGGCTGATCAGTGTATATATATAATAATGTTATGGCTGATCGGTATATATATATATTAATGTTATGGCTGATCGGTGTATATATATAATAATGTTATGGCTGATCAGTGTATATATATAATAATGTTATGGCTGATCGGTGTATATATATAATAATGTTATGGCTGATCGGTGTATATATATAATAATGTTATGGCTGATCAGTGTATATATATATATTAATGTTATGGCTGATCGGTGTATATATATAATAATGTTATGGCTGATCGGTATATATATATAATAATGTTATGGCTGATCAGTGTATATATATAATAATGTTATGGCTGATCAGTATATATATATATATTAATAATGTTATGGCTGATCGATGTATATATATATAATAATGTTATGGCAGATTGGTGTATATATATAATAATGTTATGGCTGATCGGTGTGTATATATATATAATAATGTTATGGCTGATCGGTGTGTATATATATATAATGTTATGGCTGATAGGAGTATATATATAATAATGTTATGGCTGATCGGTGTATATATATAATAATGTTATGGCTGATCGGTGTATATATATAATAATGTTATGGCTGATCAGTGTATATATATATATTAATGTTATGGCTGATCGGTGTATATATATAATAATGTTATGGCTGATCGGTATATATATATAATAATGTTATGGCTGATCAGTGTATGTTTATAATAATGTTATGGCTGATCGGTGTATATATATAATAATGTTATGGCTGATCGGTGTATATATATAATAATGTTATGGCTGATCAGTGTATATATATAATAATGTTATGGCTGATCAGTGTTTATATATATAATAATGTTATTGCTGATCAGTGTATATATATAAAATAATGTTATGGCTGATTGGTGTATATATATATAAAATAATGTTATGGCTGATAGGAGTATATATATAATAATGTTATGGCTGATCGGTGTATATATATAATAATGTTATGGCTGATCGGTATATATATATAATAATGTTATGGCTGATCGGTGTATATATATAATAATGTTATGGCTGATCGGTGTGCATATATATATATAATAATGTTATGGCTGACCAGTGTATATTTATAATAATGTTATGGCTGATCGGTGTATATATATAATAATGTTATGGCTGATCGGTGTATATATATAATAATGTTATGGCTGATCGGTGTATATATATAATAATGTTATGGCTGATCAGTGTATATATATAATAATGTTATGGCTGATCAGTGTATATATATAATAATGTTATGGCTGATCGGTGTATATATATATAATAATGTTATGGCTGATCGGTGTATATATATATATATAATAATGTTATGGCTGATCAGTGTATATATATATATTAATGTTATGGCTGATCGGTGTATATATATAATAATGTTATGGCTGATCAGTGTATATATATAATAATGTTATGGCTGATCGGTGTATATATATATAATAATGTTATGGCTGATCGGTGTATATATATATATAATAATGTTATGGCTGATCAGTGTATATATATAATAATGTTATGGCTGATCAGTGTATATATATAATAATGTTATGGCTGATCGGTGTATATATATATAATAATGTTATGGCTGATCAGTGTATATATATAATAATGTTATGGCTGATCGGTGTATATATATATAATAATGTTATGGCTGATCGGTGTATATATATATATATATAATAATGTTATGGCTGATCAGTGTATATATATATATTAATGTTATGGCTGATCGGTGTATATATATAATAATGTTATGGCTGATCAGTGTATATATATAATAATGTTATGGCTGATCGGTGTATATATATATAATAATGTTATGGCTGACCGGTGTATATATATATAATAATGTTATGGCTGATCAGTGTATATATATAATAATGTTATGGCTGATCGGTGTATATATATATATATATATATATATATATATATATATATTAATGTTATGGCTGATCGGTGTATATATATAATAATGTTATGGCTGATCAGTGTATATATATAATAATGTTATGGCTGATCAGTGTATTTATATAATAATGTTATGGCTGATCAGTGTACTGTGAATGTAGAGATTCAAAAATGATGAAAAATGATCTTTACATCGTGTTAGCAAAATTGGAAGAAAATGCATAAATTAAGAGAAAATAATATGTTCTAAACATGTCTGTGGTGTCTTCTGCTTATGACATCATCTTGTGGCTGGATATGCAAATTACACATTTTCCACTGAATATGTGTTGATTTGCACATTAAATCACAGGTGATGTCATATTCTCTACATTCACAGGTTAAGTACTGTTTAGGTTGAAATCATCGCCCACGCCACAACCATGGATGCCCCTGCCCTAAACTGTGACTGTACTGTGAATGTGGAGGATACAAAAAATGGTCTATAGGACTCTGCAGGATGGCATGCAAAATGCATAGTCTGTGGTGTCTCTTGTTTATGACATCACTTTGTGGCCAGAGGCATACAAGATATGGCCATATGTTCGTTAGGTCTGATTGGCTGATCTGAGATACTGGGTCCGCCAGGGTTAGAAGATCATTGAGGAATGCATCGGTGTCCAGGAGAAATACATTGTATTAAAAAAAAATATATATATTAAATGGATATTTTATTTTAAAAATGTCTTCTTTAATATGCACTTATTTTCAAGCTAATATATTTAGTGAAATGATTTATTTTCTAGCTGGTTTGACTTTAAATCCCCAAAGATCCATAGCTGGCCCCGTTCCCCACTCTGCTGATCTAATTACTGGTACCGGCTTAATACCGGCTGTATCAGCACAATTCATTGATTAGGTGAGGACCTGCATTGGCTATTACACCTTAAACGAGCTCCACTCTAACTTTCCAGTTCATTCTCAGGGAAAATGAGTTTCCTTGAAAGATTTATTGGGATGGAATCATAACCTGATCAATTATTAGCTGGTGGGGGTGAAAGGCGTTGGCACCTAATGAGTTAACAATGCATTTATTTTACCACTCTAGGGATAGAGAACTTCTGGCATTCAAGCCACAGTCGCAGACCGCATCGCCTATAAAGCTCAGGCAGCCAAAAGACATCACCCCCAGCCCTCCTTGAGCATAATGGGAGTTGTAGTGCTCGGCGGCTGGACTAAGTTGATTTTCCCTGCCAGCTGTTTGCCAGGGCTTGTCTTGGCTCAGATCTGTGTGCGAGGTGATGCATGTCCAAGCGCCTCATCTAATTGCCACCCCAGTGGTTCAATTGGTTTATTTAATCAGACCTGCGCTAGGACTGCTAACCGCTGCAATTACATCCCACATGTCCCTTAATTAATCTTCATTAAACTCCACAACCCTGTAAGGCTACAACTGGGAACCTCAGGCCCCGTGACTGCTCTATAGAGGCAACCAAGGCTCTGTTCTGTGAGACAGCCAGGCACTGTGACTGCTCTACAGTACAACTAGCTTCCTGCCCTTTTAGAGGGCTGTTCCACTGTTCTGTGCTTCTCTGCTGTCTGTTATTTTATCTGTTCCATTATGGGTTTTTGCGCTGTCTTCTGTTTTGTCTCACTGCTCCTATATAAAGTGCCCCGCCCATTTGTGCTCGGCTTTCTTCAAGCTCCCAGTCTGTGCAATCCTGCTACAGGTAATTCCTGTGTCGTGTCTGTGTCGTGTCTGTCTTATAGATTCAGTTAATTTGTTTTATTATTAGTTCTAGGTTAGGGACTTTCCTAATGTGAGGTACCTTGATGCTGGTGGCAAGCTTATCATCTCATGGCCATCAGGTGAACCAAACCCTCACTGTATTATATTATATTTCTAGGCTAGTTCTGCCTGTGGTTTCCTCAGTTCTGTTATTATGCCCTTTGTCTGTGCCCAGTCTGTCTCTCCCGTGTATTTATGTTTTTGTCTTTAACACTGTGCTCTGTACATTTCCCCCCTTAATTTGGTTTATGCTCTGTCCTACTTATGTTTATTTCAATTCTGCTCCTTAGCCCTGTACTCTGTATTCAGTTTTGTTTCTGCCTCAGTTTGCCTTTTGCTTTTTTGCTCTGCGTAAACAACCTTTCCCAGCCTGCCACATCCTGTTTGTTTTGTAAGAGTTATGTTCCATGCCTGCTCCAGAACAACTGCAGGGTTTCTGCTGTATTGATATACTAGATACAGCAGCTGTTACCTCATGGCTCTGGTATGTGGCAGATCCAACCTAGAGCCTCAAGATTCCAGGGGAGTGCAGTTACCCTGCACAAGGCCTTATGCCTCCATTTCCTGCAATGTGACTCCTGAACTCGGGTGCTCAGGGTTTCATGATACTTGTACCCCGTTCATGACAATGGGCCACTAAATTGGTTTTGCCTCTCCATGCTAAAAGATGCCAGCCCTCGCCTGGTTGTATACAAGGGTGATGCTTCCGTATAAGCCAATTAAGCAGCAGCTTAGGACCCAACTTATTAGGGGGGCATTACAGCACCTAAATGAGAGGAGACAGTTATAGAGAGAGAAAAGAGCAGATATATGCAGCCAGGACACTCCAAACAAACAATGTGCCAGTATATCTGCACAACAGACATACTGACAGATAAGATACAGAGACTGATAGACAGATATACTGACAGATAAGGTGCAGAGATTGATAGACAGATATACTGACAGATAAGATACAGAGATTGATAGACAGATATACTGACAGATAAGATACAGAGATTGATAGACAGATATACTGACAGATAAGATACAGAGACTGATAGACAGATATACTGACAGATGAGATACAGAGACTGATAGACCGATATACTGACAGATAAGATACAGTGATTGATAGACCGATATACTGACAGATAAGATACAGTGATTGATAGACAGATATACGGACAGATAAGGTGCAGAGATTGATAGACAGATATACTGACAGATAAGGTACAGAGATTGATAGACAGATATACTGACAGATAAGGTACAGAAACTGATAGACCGATATACTGACAGATAAGATACAGTGATTGATAGACAGATATACTGACAGATAAGATACAGTGATTGATAGACAGATATACGGACAGATAAGGTGCAGAGATTGATAGACAGATATACTGACAGATAAGGTACAGAGACTGATAGACAGATATACTGACAGATAAGGTGCAGAGATTGATAGACAGATATAATGACAGATAAGGTGCAGAGATTGATAGACAGATATAATGACAGATAAGGTACAGAGATTGATAGACAGATATACTGACAGATAAGGTACAGAGACTGATAGACAGATATACTGACAGATAAGATACAGAGATTGATAGACAGATATACTGACAGATAAGGTACAGAGATTGATAGACATATATACTGACAGATAAGGTACAGAGATTGATAGACAGATATACTGACAGATAAGATACAGAGATTGATAGACAGATATACTGACAGATAAGGTACAGAGATTGATAGACAGATATACTGACAGATAAGGTACAGAGACTGATAGACAGATATACAGATATACTGACAGATAAGGTACAGAGATTGATAGACAGATATACTGTCAGATAAGGTACAGAGACTGATAGACAGATATACTGACAGATAAGGTACAGAGATTGATAAACAGATATACTAACAGATAAGACAAAGAGATTGATAGACAGATATACTGACAGATAAGGTACAGAGACTGATAGACAGATATACTGACAGATAAGGTACAGAGATTGATAGATAGATATACTGACAGATAAGATACAGAGATTGATAGACAGATATACTGACAGATAAGGTACAGAGATTGATAGACAGATATACTGACAGATAAGGTACAGAGATTGATAGACAGATATACTGACAGATAAGATACAGAGATTGATAGACAGATATACTGACAGATAAGGTACAGAGACTGATAGACAGATATACTGACAGATAAGGTGCAGAGACTGATAGACAGATATACTGACAGATAAGGTACAGAGATTTATAGACAGATAAGGTATAGAGACTGATAGACAGATATACTGACAGATAAGATACAGAGACTGATAGACAGATATACTGACAGATAAGATACAGAGATTGATAGACAGATATACTGACAGATAAGGTACAGAGATTGATAGACAGATATACTGACAGATAAGGTGCAGAGACTGATAGACAGATATACTGACAGATAAGGTACAGAGACTGATAGACAGATATACTGACAGATAAGGTACAGAGATTGATAGACAAATATACTGACAGATAAGGTACAGAGACTGATAGACAGATATACTGACAGATAAGATGCAGAGATTGATAGACAGATATACTGACAGATAAGGTACAGAGATTGATAGACAGATATACTGACAGATAAGGTACAGAGATTGATAGACAGATATACTGACAGATAAGGTGCAGAGATTGATAGACAGATATACTGACAGATAAGGTGCAGAGATTGATAGACAGATATACTGACAGATAAGGTACAGAGACTGATAGACAGATATACTGACAGATAAGATACAGAGATTGATAGACAGATATACTGACAGATAAGGTACAGAGACTGATAGACAGATATACTGACAGATAAGGTACAGAGATTGATAGACAGATAAACTGACAGATAAGGTACAGAGACTGATAGACAGATATACTGACAGATAAGGTGCAGAGATTGATAGACAGATATACTGACAGATAAGGTACAGAGACTGATAGACAGATATACTGACAGATAAGGTACAGAGACTGATAGACAGATATACTGACAGATAAGGTGCAGAGATTGATAGACAGATATACTGACAGATAAGGTACAGAGACTGATAGACAGATATACTGACAGATAAGGTGCAGAGATTGATAGACAGATATACTGACAGATATGGTACAGAGACTGATAGACAGATATACTGACAGATAAGGTACAGAGACTGATAGACAGATATACTGACAGATAAGGTACAGAGACTGATAGACAGATATACTGACAGATAAGGTACAGAGACTGATAGACAGATATACTGACAGATAAGGTACAGAGATTGATAGACAGATATACTGACAGATAAGGTACAGAGACTGATAGACAGATATACTGACAGATAAGGTACAGAGACTGATAGACAGATATACTGACAGATAAGGTACAGAGATTCATAGACAGATATACTGACAGATAAGGTACAGAGACTGATAGACAGATATACTGACAGATAAGGTACAGAGACTGATAGACAGATATACTGACAGATAAGGTACAGAGACTGATAGACAGATATACTGACAGATAAGGTACAGAGATTGATAGACAGATATACTGACAGATAAGGTACAGAGACTGATAGACAGATATACTGACAGATAAGGTACAGAGATTCATAGACAGATATACTGACAGATAAGGTACAGACACTGATAGACAGATATACTGACAGATAAGGTACAGAGATTCATAGACAGATATACTGACAGACTGATGGACAGTCATAGAGAAAGACACTGATAGACAGTTACAGATAGACAGGAAGGAGAGATCTATTGACAGATACAGATAGACACAGATTGCATTGTACATTGTGGCCTTACTCTCTATCGTGCAGCCTGGTCGCACGTAACTTTCACTTACTGGCGTGGGGAAATTAATGAACTAATTCGTGTTTCGCACAGCACTGGACCCGAAAGATTATTTTGTGTTTACGTATTTATAATAAGATTTTAATTCCTTCCAGCTTAATATGTCATATTTTTTTCTGAAGACGAGCCGCACATTATGCTATAATTACAAGCAAATGTATAGATCAACAGGGAAAAAGATTTTTTTAAATGTTGCTGGCTCATCTCCCCGTGTCCTCAGCGTGCACCCTGGTATTTAGATGATTCATAGCTGAATCAGTTCATTTGCATATGCAACTGCAGTGATGTCACCAACATGCATCAATGACCTTTACACTGGCTTTGCCAGTCTGCTGAATAGAAATGAACTTCTGTTCGTATCCCCCGCTGCTCTTCCATCCCCAGCTCATCCAGGGGACATCTTCCTTGTCAACAGGTGATTTCTCTGTATGTGTCCAGGTGGGTGAATGCACATCTGTTCCTGTTATAAGCCACGTGTACAGTTTATAGCTCTCTCGTTGCCCAGCAGTGCAGATCATTACACTGGTTAATATGTTACCTTTCGATCAATATCCAGATGGACGGATCACATGCTAGCGAGAGCTACCACGCCACTGCCTTGCTGCCCATTGATACATTAGAATCCCTGGGTCGGAATTCCGTGGGAGATGGTTTGACCCATGAATACTCTCCAGAGAGGCCCATTGAAGCGGCACAATCATCAATGGAACATTTCCTTTGGTTTCCATGCTGATTACACCCCATTTAGAATGTGTCTGTGCTCTGTGTCCATAAGGTGTAAAAAGTGGAGCAATAACCACAGAAACACTGGAATGTTCTGGATAATTGCCCTGCTTATTATGCACGACCCTCTATTTCATCAGCTGTTTTTATGTTTTATTTTTACATATGAAAAGCCATTTCATATCCTTTTTTGAATAGCATTCCTGTGACTTACTGTCCGCATGCGCAGACTCAGGCTGTATCTAGTCATTTCAGTATTCTTTTAGCTTTGCTTTCTTGTTTATGGTTGGATTCCTTCCCTGCTCCTTTTTTCTTGTCTGGTAACAGTGTGGCAAGCTTCCCTTGTTTGGCCCCAGAGCAGCACCTGCCTAGTTGGCCCTAGTATGGCACCTGCCGAGAATGGCCCAAGGGCAGCACCTGTCTAATCTGGCTACTGTCCGGTTCCAGCCCTGTGTTAGTATTCCAGTCCTGTCTTGTATTCCAGTCTTGTCTTAGTATCCCAGTCCTGTCATAGTATCCCAATCCTCTCTTAGTATCCCAGTCCTGTCTTAGTATCCCAGTCCTGTCTTGTATTCCAATCCTTAGTATCCCAATCCTCTCTTAGTATCCCAGTCCTGTCTAGTATTCCAATCCTCTCTTAGTATCCCAGTCCTGTCTTGTATTCCAATCCTTAGTATCCTAGTCCTGTCTTAGTATCCCAGTCCTGTCTTAGTATTCCAATCCTCTCTTAGTATCCTAGTCCTTAGTATCCCAGTCCTGTCTTAGTATTCCAATCCTCTCTTAGTATCCTAGTCCTGTCTTAGTATCCCAGTCCTGTCTTAGTATTCCAATCCTCTCTTAGTATCCTAGTCCTGTCTTAGTATCCCAGTCCTGTCTAGTATTCCAATCCTCTCTTAGTATTCCAGTCCTGTGTTAGTATCCCAGTCCTGTCTTAGTATTCTAGTCCTGTTTTGTTCTGTCCTGTTTTAGGATCCCATTGTTCTCTGCTTCTTGGCTATTTGTTTTTTCCATTCCGGGTTTCCACTTTTCTGTATAACCACATCCGTTTCTGTTCAGTAGTGGTTAGTTTCCAGTTTGTGCTGTCCTACAAGCTTCTGTCTGTCAAGCTTCAACATATTCTTCATTAGCCCTGATTTGTGTGTGTGGTATATGTGCCCTGCATTCTATCACTGTTATTATATGTATCTCTGTGCCTTGTATAGTATTGTTTATTGTTTGGTTACTCCTCTGTCCTGCTTTAGTCTGTCCTTGGGCCTGTACTCCGTATTCAGTTCTGCTCTGCTTGGTCTACCTCTTAGTTTATTCTGTCCTATCCTGCAATATCCTACTTTCCTGTCGAGTTATTATCCATGCCTGCTCCAGGATGTCTATATGGTTTCTCCAGTCTTAGCCAGGTTATACTGGATACAGTAGCTGCCTCCACAGGGCCTCTGTATGTGGCTGCACAAACCTGGATCCTCAAACTACCGGATAAGTTCAGTTAGCTAACACAAGGCCCTGTCTCTACCCCTGCACCGTAGCCACTCAACACGGGCGCACAGGGTCTAATTCCCTCCTGGACCTGGTGTGTTATACTTAGCATTCCAAAGATATCCCATAGTCTTTGTCCAAAAAGTGTTGCTTCATGAAGCCGGTTAAACAACAGTCAGTTGCTCCATCATGTATACTGGAATGTGAACAGTGAGGAAAAATGACAGTGAAGGAGACAGCTGACACTGATTATAGGGAGGGAGCCAGAGCATCAGAGGAGTTATATAAAATGTTGGCACTGTAGTAGAAGCAGGTGCATGCTGAAGATTCATTTGTAAGTTACATAAGATGTCGGCACTGTAGTAGAAGAACGTGCATGCTGTAAAATCATTGGTAAGTTACACAAGATGTCAGCACTGTAGTAGAAATGGGAGCATTCTGTATTTTCATGCAAGAAGCCCATGGGATGGTGGACCTGTGTATTCATGCAATGCCGATGGGATAAGCATAGTGCAGAGGGAGTTGGACTGAGTCCAGTGCCGCAGATAGAAAAGTTAAAACCAAGCTGGGTTTACTATATAATTGTTCCCTGTCCTCTGTACCCCAGAGGGATGGTGATGCAGTGCTTAATGAATCAGAGTCAGGCTGTTTCATATTTTAATAAGGCTTCCTGCAAGTCGTCTTTTGTAGAAATGGCAAATAATTTGACACTTCATTGTGATAATTTTAAAGAGACAGTAAACC
Source organism: Pelodytes ibericus (assembly GCA_036172795.1). Taxonomy (NCBI): domain Eukaryota; kingdom Metazoa; phylum Chordata; class Amphibia; order Anura; family Pelodytidae; genus Pelodytes; species Pelodytes ibericus. Next base: position 11,763,703 of record CM069858.1, on the reverse strand, counting down.
CAATACATAGCTGGGATTGCAAGTCAGGTCTTGATCTGACTCCCTGCCCATCTTTTCATACAGAAACGCTGCACACAAGTCTTACTCCCCTGCTTCCTCCTCCTTGATGGGCTCTGGGAATGAGCTCTGTGCAGGGCCAGGGGAGTGTGCATGCTTCATGATGATAGCACTGAACCCAGTTAGAAAGAGCAGGGAAGGGATGAACAGACACGTAATGCCAGATCACACCAAAATGCAGCTGCTAATAAATCTTTTAGGGCTGACTGTATCTTTAAGGGGAAGGAGCCTTACTCAGGCACAAGAGATCACTAGCTGCTCTCCGTCTTACCTGGAGCGCTACTATATGTACAGTAGATTAGGGGCGTGGCTGAACGTCATCCCCACCCCCCTCGCCAAGCACCGTCAACCTCTTTTACAGCAAGACCCGGCTATTTTTCAGATAAATGTGGGATGAATCCACTATAAAAAAAAATTTAAATAAAAAACAGAACTGTGACACAGTATTTAATTAATACACCGGAAGACTAGCGTCGATGGCTGCTGGATCTGCGCCTTGTTCCATGACATAGAAAATTCTATATATAACATACGCGTTTCACCATCTATCTGCCATAACACAGTGTACAGTCCTTCATTTACTGTGACTCATTAGCTAAAGTCTAACCATTCACAACTCATTACAGAAATAATCAAATAACAAGCAATAGGCACAGCCAGATTGACTTAATGCTGATTTTTTTTTATTTTTTTAAACAACCTCATTTGATCTTCATTCTACAATAAACAATTTATTCACATCCCCCCCCCCCCCCTTTTTTTCTTATTTGTACCTTAAGCAGCCACCCTTCTCACTGTCACCTTTTAAAAATCATTACAATTTTCTTCCCCATGTGCATTGGGAAGATAATCCAGTTAAATTTGACTCAAACTCCACCCACTGTGAGCATCTGTAGGGTTCCAGGTGTACAGCTGTACACGTGGTGGCGACACCTGCAGGTGTGTGCTGTGCATAAGCCTTTTGTGAGTGTATTCAGACAGTGTTTTTTTACCATCCAGGAGGCAGCCAAATATTGGAGAATCGCGTGGCATTCTTATATACTCCCCACTATTAAGATATCACTTGATGTGATCATTCAATTAAAGTTGATTTGTTGCTACAGTTGCGCTTTCATTCTTTACCATTCTCCGTTATTAGCCGGTACATATACCGGGTTTTAGCTATATATTTTTTTCAAATTGAACCAGACACACTTTTTGTTGCTTTAAATAGATCTTTATTACGAAGAGGAGTTGCTTCAAATAATAACATGAACACATACAAATACACGTAATGTACAGATCCTCGTTTTCAAACGCAAACACTGGAGTTGGAATAAATCAGGCAACAGATTCGAAAAAAGCGATTGGATCATTTAGAAGAGACGCTTATTGGAAAGACAATGAACAAAATCCGGGTGAGAAAACCTTCAAATTCGCTGAAAGATGTGGAATTCATTTTGGTTTGTAGACGAAAGAAGAAGAAAAAAAAAAACATTTGCTCTCACGCAAATTAAATGTCCAAGCAATAAAACAGAAATCTAGTAGACAGAGGGAATAGATCATATTTTAATTAATCGTGGCTGGGTACAAATCTGCGCGGATTCATTTTTTGTTTTAAAGATGGACTAACGTCAAAATCTTACAACGTTTCATTGGCCCGGTACTCCAGATTTAGGACTTTATTCATGGAGAGAGAAAATGGTGGGGAATTGAGAAGGTAATTTCAAACTTAAGACAAGTTGGAAAAAAGTCTCCAGTGCTGCTGAACGGGAGAATTTTTCCAACTCTTCTACTTTGGTCTTCCACTTGAAATTCACATCTCAATACCCTGCAATGCTCTATTTTCAAGCTTCAAATCCTCAATCACTTTTTCAATGATGTTTCCATCATGTCTGGAAGTTGAAAAGGAAAAAGGGGTCCAGTATGAACCGATGCACTTCGCCACCACAAGCGGTACAGGCAGCCTGGATCCTGGAAGTGGGATATCCAAGATATCACCGGTCGGTGGTTTGCTTATAGGATTCTTCCAAAGAGGCCCGTCCCCGACAGACATGCATCTCTATTGGGCTATATATCGATACAAGAGCTTTTGCTATTTCCTGTATTGGTCCAGCAGAGTGTCAATCTGACAGACCACGCCCACAAGCTGACAAAAGGGCGTGTCAGAGAGCTAGATTTTTAACTTACTATTCTAGTGATAATTAAAATAGAAAGAGCATATAACAGGTAAGAAAGCTAGCAAAACAGGGGCAATGTATTAAGATGTAAAAGTATAGATTTAAAATGTTGGCAATATATTATGACTACAGCAGAGACTTAGTTCCTGACGCGTTTCACAGTGCTACTACTGTTTCAGATACACTTTTCTCTGAAGTCGTTTCCGAATGGTTTAGAAGATGCAGAAAGAGGACTGCACAAATTAGTTACAAAAATATGCCACTTTAGCACACAAAAGGTCACTTCTACACGTAGTCAGACGGACGTAAAGTTAGGCTGGCAGATAACGCTATGAGAATTGATGCAATGATTCTCACATAAAAGAGAAAAAAAAGACAGGACACAAAGGAGACCGAATCCAAAAATATTTAGCAGGAGTCGTATGTAAGAGATATTAATATACATCAGCCATAGGAATGTAATACATGCTTTGCTTTCAGGTTTTTACAAATACATTACAGGGGAGAATCAAAATGACAAGAACATGTGCAACTGAGGCTCTCAGTGTCTTATAGAGATAGTCAGTTTCTTTTAAAGTCAAATGCAGTACCACTTGTCCTATGGAAAACGGACATTCATCATTATAGCGATACCTCAGTGTACAATTGAATAAAAGATCCTTTTGCAAGCTTTCTCCTAGGGATTGATCCAGCCCACCATGACATCAGTAGCTCAAGCAAAAAAAAAAAAATGTAATTCCTCAGCATCTCTTAGCATCAGTGGTCTACCCTAGAAATGCAGGCATATGCTCAATGCACATGGGGCATCATACACAGGGGAGGGCAGGAAACTTTTGGCCAGGGAGGTGGTGTGGCACAAATAATTTAGTGGTGAAACTTCATCAGCCCACCCATTATCATCAAAGATATACAGGCAAAACAGACATACTGACAAATAAGGTACAGAGATCGACAGGCAGGGCAATTGGATAGAAATATAGGAAGTGATCAGCACTGCCCCTAGGGCATTAAGAAGTGAAAAGTGGTACAGCCACAGCCCGTAATGGCAATTGCCAGCCCTCCCCTGAGGACACTATTCTGCCCCATCAATCAATGCTGTACAATTAAATACATCACTATCTTCTGAACGAAGCTGTCACTACTGCTCATGAACCTTTCACTCTGTGCATCTGCAGTGATCCCCTTGCAAGTAATCAAAAGCAGAGGGAGGGCTAGAGAGGGAACCTTTGCAAGAGATTTCTAAGGAATGTCAGCATGTATTTGTATGGAAAAAAAAATGTACAATGTATAGGTTCAACAGATGAACCAAGGTTAGTTTGTTGCCGGGAGTATCCCTTTAGCTGGATGTCGCTAAAATTACAGCTGCTTTCCTATATATAGACAGCTGAAAAACTTTAAATCATTTTGTTATGATGTGTTTTTATGTCCTATATTGTGTATTTATCTTTACACTGCAGGTTTTGATGTTTACAGTATAAGGAATCTACAGGCAAATTATTTTGATAAACTATTTGCATATATTGAGCAAATAACACACGAAAAAAAACCCCCAAAAAACGTACCAGACAGGACAAAACAGTTCCAAGCAATAAAGAAAGACCCAGGAGCCCCCTAGTGGACCCTTCACTGCATAACATCTTCCCTTTTTAAAAATAAAAGGTTGCTTTCTCAATACCTTTGAGTTAACACACAGTTAAAAAAAAAGAAATATCATCCAAAAAATAAAAATAGCAATGTAAAGAAAAAATAGGAATTTCCAGAAAAATATACAAACGCTCTGTTTTTCACCAAAATACATTACAAATTATCCAAACTTTAAATAGGGCACGCTTTCAAAAAATTCAGTCACCACCCTCGTTTATTCTCTCTACCACATATAAATAGGGGCCAAAAGAGGCCTTCAAATGTTTTTTTTTTTTCTTTTTTAAATAAATGGGACCCGTCTATATCCCTTACAGAATCCTGATCTTCTTACTCATAAACCCATTTTATTTTTACAATTCATTTTTTAAAAAAATATACATTTTCTTTTGCTTTTAAAGGGACTCGGTCAATCTCAATGTGTGAATGTAGAAAATATAAAAATGATGAAAAACAACCTATATATTGCGTAAACAGGACTGCACGTGAATTCTTACATTGAGCGAAAAATGTGTTTTAAACTTTTTTTGCCGTGTCCCCTGCTTATGACATCACCTGTGGCTTGATATGCGTATAAACTATTTGTCGATGGAAAGTGTACACTTTGCATTTCGAGCCACAAGGTGATGTCATAAGCAGGAGAGTCCAAAGACACATTTAAAACCCATTTTTCTCCTAATTTAGGCATTTGCTCGCAGTTTTGCTAATACAATGTATAGATCATATTATATCCTTTTTATTCTCTACATTCACAGTATGTGGACAGAGTCCCTTTAAATTGAATTCACCCCTTAAAAAACAAACATAAAGAAAATATCAAATCAGGACGTAAGGCTTCAGCATCCACATGCAATGACCTCATCTCTCTTGCGTCCAATCAAAAAGGAATGTACTTGGCATGCAGAGACCCCGCAGCGTTATATCTTTCCACCAGGGACCCCACTCCTCGCTAGGACAGAGAGGTAGGTTTCATAGATCGTATTCAGGAAGCTTTCATCATTCTGTGAAAAAGAAAAAGACTAATGTTTGTACATATTTGGAAAATCAGGTGTAGAGAATAATTAAATGCGTCAAGCTTGACTCCAGGTATCAACATTTAAAGGGCAAGTTTCCCCTGACATTCCAATAAGGAGGAGCTTGGAGAGAGGCAGGACTGTTGCTGAAGTGACAACAGCAACAATACTACAGTTCAGGCTGAAATTCCTGAAGCCACAAGGCAGAGTTTTGCAGAGGTAAAAGATCAAACAACAAATCTGATTGCTCCAAAATAATTACACTAAAAATACAAAATGCATATTGTAACAGTGTATCTTTAATGGCTGTTGCCTGTCACACTCTAACAGTTTACAAACAGCGTTACTTAGTATTGCCAGAGGGTGATCTAACCTGGATAAGGTGGAGAAGGGTGCCTTGGAGTTGGCTTTTGGTCAGAATGTTGCATGGGGTAACAGTGCTGCTATTGCATGATGGGGTATCTGGTAATCCCATAGGTAACATCAGTCCGCTGGTTCCATTCAGAGGTTCTTTGGCAGGAAGTGGGGCTTGTTTCATGTCAGCTGGCCAGCTCTGAGTGCTCGGTTGGGTGAATACCATGGGTGACATAAGAAGCGCTGGGGCCACTGTGGCTGGGATACGCTGAGGAGAGATGACCTGCTTGGAACGTAAAAGATATTTCGTTAGAGTCTCCCTCGTTTAAAGAGAAGAGTCATGCATAGGGGTGCAGGAGATGCCATTCCGACCTTAGATGGTGCCATATTTCAGCACAACTTGACAACATGTTCAGTGCACATTTGAACATATAGCAATGGCTACAAGGCCTGCTAGGACTTAAAATACTCAGTAATGAAAGAAACTGAAATTCTTCAATAAAGTACATGCTGATTAGTAGCCTCCATAAACATATATACGTAAAATGTATGCAACTTCCTTAATTTTACTTTTGTTGCCCCGGTAAGCCTGCGTTCTGTTACCGATAGAGGGCCGCCATTTCCTGGTCACTGACCGTCATTGGAATTCTAGCCAAGGTTCTAAATCAGAACGCCAAGAATCCAATTGGAATGCAGCCTTGATTTTTTATGTAGGTCAGGTGTTTGTTTTACTCCTGTGTATCAGTCTCACTTCCTCCCCAATATATCAGACTTTTTACAGCAAATATATTTGAATATATAAGTCCCTTTTATTAAAAACCCCTTTTATTAAAAGCATGATAAATATAATAATTATATGTAAATTTGATCAGCTCCGAAGACTAACCTGCCATTGATAGGATCAATCAATATTGGAAATTATTATTTCAGCTATCTCTTGTAAATCTAATTACCTGAAGCAATGGGTTCGATTTCTCTGCTCCTGGGATTTTCTCCCCCCACGAGGGCTTGGAGCCACTCGAGGACACCACAGGAAACTTTGCGGCGAGGGCAGGTTTTGCTGCGCAGTGTAGCTGCTGCTCCTGACGCACCAACTGCAGTTTTTTCAGTAGCTCTTGTGGAGCGATGGCCCCCGACGCGTTGGGAGGCTGCGAAGAGAGAGCTAATTGGGGGACAGAGGATATAGTTCTTTGGCCGTGCACAGAGCTATCGTAATAGGGAAGTAATGAGGGTACCACGTCTTTCCCAAGGGCGGTGGATCCCACTCCGCTAAAACAGTGTGAAGTGGGGGGAAGCATCAGGTCTGGTTTAGGCACAGTTCCCTGGCTGGCATGAAGCTTCTGCAATAAGCTTTCGCCGCCATCGTGATCCTGAATGGAGATGGAGGCGTTGGGTGCCACTGGCTGGAAAAGCTCGGTCAAGATGTTGCTCGAGGGTTGGAAGTTACCATTGTGGCATGCTCTGTTTTCTGGGATCTCGGACACAGGATGGAGACCAGCCCCCCGCACCATCAGTTTTTGGATGGCAGGGCACAACTGATTGTCACCGCTATCCGCAGTACGGCTTGGCTCCTCGTAAGACAGGGAGCGGACCACGTGGTGGCGTGGGTGGGTAGCCTCTGGGTGATGACGCCCAACTTCTTGGGCTTTGTCTGGCTTTCCAAAGAGGGTGGTGAGGGATAAATGGTGGGGTTCTGACTCTCCGAACTGCAGGAGTAAAGACACACGGATCACACTACAGACCACCATGGAATATTATAGAATTCTGTCAACATCAACATTACATAGTATAATATAGTAATTTCGGTTGAATAAAGACACAAGTCCACCAAGTTCAACCCTTCTACCCATAATTCCAACGTTTGATCCAAAAGAAGGCAAAAACCCCTAAGGAAGCTATTTCGAATTTTGCCTCCTAGGGGGAAAAATTCCTTCTTGACGCCAAAGGGCAATCAGATTTCTCCTTGGATCAATAAGCTCTATTATTAATGCTCATTCTATTATTAATAGCCCTGTATGTTCTGCTTTGCTTGTATTGAATTGCAAGTAAATACATAAAATAAGAGAAATATGTGTGTTTTAAATGTGTCTGTGGAGTCTCCTGCGTATCACATCATCTTGTATTTAATATGCAAAATACACATTTTCCCATACAGACTGCGGCCACTTAATGTGGCCCACCGAGGGGCACGATGAGCCTCAGGGCAACAGGACATTCTGTGCCGTCCAGTATTTTTAGTAGGATGGCAGAAGAGAGATAACTAGCTCCTTACCTTGCCGTGCACTGGGCCCGGCTGGGTCTCGTTGGGTTTCATGGCGATGGGTTTGATGAGGTTGGGGTTGGTGTAGATGGCAGAGGAACTGGTAATCATCTTGGGCTCCGGACATGGTTTACACTGAAACAAACCGGCAATGAGATAGTATACACGCTCCAAGCAAAGGCTTTGAGCTATGGGGGGGGTAACATTCCCTCCCTGCTGCTCTAAAAGTGGAGTAATCACCATGGAAAGCGATAGGATGCTTCTGCCGATGGGTCTCGTTTGAAAACTTTTCACCCAGGATTGACTGAGACCGAGACCCATGATGTAGGGGAGCCCTGTCACCAGAGCTGACAATCTAAAATCTGAAGGGTTGAAGCTCCGCTGCTTACTTTGGTGTACTCGTCCTTGGCTTTGGTCAGCATCTGCAGGATATCCACCCCCTTCCCCTCCGCTGAGATGAGGGTCATTGGTGAGAGCTCAGTGGGGACCCCTTGATGGGCTTTCAGCTGCTCCTGCTGGGTAAGACTAAACAGAAACAGGGTCACACACATTTTTAAACCGTGCAAAAAAAAAATCTTTTTTTACGGGCGGGGAGGGGGGTCAGGCAGAATACGAATTCTAGAAAACGCTTATTGTTTTTGGTGAGATGGGGTGCCAAGGACAGGTAAGCGGGGAGGGCTTTTGAAGTAAGTTTCGCAGCGGGGCGGGGGGGGGGGGGGGGTAGATACAAGCCATGTTCCAGGTTAGGAAATGTACAACCAATTACCCAGCATTCTTTCTATTCCTTTCCCCACAGGAAGAAGAAGTGTGATCTCTGGGGTCTCGGATGTGACCACGGCTCCCCATGTCTTTTCTAATTTCGCCTTTTTCCATTCAGCATTTCCGATGCTGGAGACCAGTACATACAGGGCCTAATCCAGCTAACCGATACCTATGTCATTTCAGCAGACAGTACAATGCGGCTATTCTAACGCTGCAAAGCTAATGTGTGAAAAAGGAACCTGGAAATGTGTTCCTGAACTTGCAGAAAATATATATCGTCAGGAGAAAAGAAACGTACATTTGCCGTCTGCTTTCACTCTGTAATATTACTATGCGGTCACAGATATGCATGCAAGACACACAGTAAAACTGGCTGAGCATGATGGGAATAGTGACCTCCACCAATGGATACTGGTCTACGCATCCAACTGTGGATCTGGTACTTACTTCTTCATTAGTTCAGCAATCCTTTGGCATTCATCCTTGTCATAAAACCAGATCCCATAAATAAAAACTGCAATAGAGAGAGAGACACACACAATCAGCACTGCAAGAGAAAGACACACACAATCAACACTGCAAGAGAGAGAGACACACACAATCAACACTGCAAGAGAGAGAGACACACACACAATCAACACTGCAAGAGAGAGAGACACACACACAATCAACACTGCAAGAGAGAGAGACACACACACAATCAACACTGCAAGAGAGAGAGACACACACACAATCAACACTGCAAGAGACACACACAATCAACACTGCAAAAGAGAGACACACAATCAACCTGAAAAAGAGAGAGACACACACAATCAACACTGCAAGAGACACACACAATCAACACTGCAAGAGACACACACAATCAACCTGAAAAAGAGAGACACACAATCAACCTGAAAAAGAGAGACACACACAATCAACACTGCAAGAGACACACACAATCAACACTGCAAAAGAGAGACACACAATCAACCTGAAAAAGAGAGACACACACAATCAACACTGCAAGAGAGATATACACAATCAAAACTTAGAGAGACACAATCAACACTACAAGAGAGACACGCACAAATCAACACTGCAAGAGAGAGACGCACAAATCAACACTGCAAGAGAGAGATGCACAAATCAACACTGCAAGAGAGAGACGCACAAATCAACACTGCAAGAGAGAGACATACACAAATCAACACTGCAAGAGAGACACGCACAAATCAACATTGCAAGAGAGAGACACACACAATCAACACTACAAGAGAGAGACACACATCAAAACTGCAAGAGCGTGAGACACACACATCAAAACTGCAAGAGCGTGAGACACACACATCAAAACTGCAAGAGCGTGAGACACACAATCAAAATTGCGCAATAAACAAATGACAATACCACACCATCTTAGTCCCCAACTAGATACCCCACAAGTAAGGGGGCAGCCTGTACATTTTAATGATATCATATAATAATCTAAAGGCAATACCTGCTGGTGTTCATATAGATGAATGTGTTGGAATAACAGATACATATTAACCCTTTCTATCAGTGAGGGTAATAGGCATCAGATCCATGTTTCAGAATGATTGCACATATGTCAAGATAAAGAAATATATAGAGTAACCAGTAAAGGAGACTTGCATGGCTCTCAGCAACCACTAGGTGGCAGTATTCACCCATTCATTTAATCACCATAACAAGACATCATATTAGTGAGGCTGCATGGTAAATACTCTCTGCGAGGGGGGGCCAAACACCTTATCAATCGCTAGGAATGACAAATCAGCCAAGGTCACCTCCATTACATAATAAAACATTCTCCTATCCTGATAAGAGCCTTCCGTTCACACACAGTGCGTCCAACATACTGACATTTACATTTCTCGCAAGTGATCATTAAATGAGATGCTTTTCACTGGCACAAATGATACAGCGGCGCATCAGGTGATGTCATAAGCAGGAGACACGTGCCACAGGTGATGTCATAAGCAGGAGACACGTGCCACAGGAGATGTCATAAGCAGGAGACCCGCGCCACAGGAGATGTCATAAGCAGGAGACCCGCGCCACAGGTGATGTCATAAGCAGGAGACCCGCGCCACAGGTGATGTCATAAGCAGGAGACCCGCGCCACAGGTGATGTCATAAGCAGGAGACACGCGCCACAGGTGATGTCATAAGCAGGAGACACGCGCCACAGGTGATGTCATAAGCAGGAGACACGCGCCACAGGTGATGTCATAAGCAGGAGACACGCGCCACAGGTGATGTCATAAGCAGGAGACACGCGCCACAGGAGATGTCATAAGCAGGAGACACGCGCCACAGGTGATGTCATAAGCAGGAGACACGCGCCACAGGTGATGTCATAAGCAGGAGACACGCGCCACAGGTGATGTCATAAGCAGGAGACACGCGCCACAGGAGATGTCATAAGCAGGAGACACGCGCCACAGGTGATGTCATAAGCAGGAGACACGCGCCACAGGTGATGTCATAAGCAGGAGACACGCGCCACAGGTGATGTCATAAGCAGGAGACACGCGCCACAGGAGATGTCATAAGCAGGAGACACGCGCCACAGGTGATGTCATAAGCAGGAGACACGCGCCACAGGTGATGTCATAAGCAGGAGACACGCGCCACAGGAGATGTCATAAGCAGGAGACACGCGCCACAGGTGATGTCATAAGCAGGAGACACGCGCCACAGGAGATGTCATAAGCAGGAGACACGCGCCACAGGTGATGTCATAAGCAGGAGACACGCGCCACAGGTGATGTCATAAGCAGGAGACACGCGCCACAGGTGATGTCATAAGCAGGAGACACGCGCCACAGGAGATGTCATAAGCAGGAGACACGCGCCACAGGCGATGTCATAAGCAGGAGACACGCGCCACAGGTGATGTCATAAGCAGGAGACACGCGCCACAGGAGATGTCATAAGCAGGAGACACGCGCCACAGGAGATGTCATAAGCAGGAGACACGCGCCACTGGAGATGTCATAAGCAGGAGACACGCGCCACAGGAGATGTCATAAGCAGGAGACACGTGCCACAGGTGATGTCATAAGCAGCAGACTCCACAGACACATTTAAAGCACATTTTCTCCTAATTTAGGCATTTCTTGCAGTTTTGCTAACACAATGTATGGATCATTTTCAACCAGTTTGTATTCTCTACACGCACTGTAAAAGCAATGTTAGGATGATACAGTCCCTTTAATTCAATGCTTTCACAGTGCGAAATGCGTTGGAGGATTTCTCAATCAATATCCCCCCCCTTTAGTCCCTCTACCCTTGTCTTTTTCCCCCTCCCCTCCAATACAAATGACAATTATTCCCTCTCACGGCTCCATGGTGCCAGAAGCCATTGCTATGTATTTGTACAAACGTAAAGATTTTACTTTTTTGCTGTAAGAAAAATAAAGTTAAATAAAAACAAACAACACAAACAGATATAATTCTGAACAACATAATAATAAAAAAAAAGTTATAATGATTGTTTCCCTTTGAACATTAGATCACTAATCAAATCTTATCTAAGCACCACTTAGAAACCTGCTTTATTATATGGCCTGTTCTTTCCATTGGATCAGCACCCCCGACCTGGTGCCAAGTTATGTAAATATTTGGCAGTTACCCTCGTGCTGGACGCTCGCTCCAATCACTCACACGTTCATCTTCAGGAACATGGATTCCAGACGCACAGGGACAATCTAAATGGATGCCGTGACAGTGGAACGCGCAGGGGGTTGGCTGTGGAAGGGTGAAGCATTTTTGTTCAGTTGGTGTTTTTTTTGAGTTTTATTTCATTAGCCTGTCACTGGGAAACACCAAACTCTGGGAAGATAATATAGATTTTATGAAAGGTACAAATCAGCATGATATAAACTATACAGTTATTATTTATAGAGGGTCTATACAACCAGACATACACTGCGACATCAGACACACAGCACCTCCAGGAACAGCCCACACATTAATGTCATTTAACACACAGCAACATAGAGTGTGTCACCAGGAGATAGGAACCAGTCGTCCATCTAGTCTGCCCAATTTTCTAAATACTTTTATTAGTCTTGGTGTTGTCTTATATCTAGGATAGCTTTATACCTATCCCATGCATGCTTAAACTCCTTCACTGTATTAACCTCTATCACTTCTACTGGAAGGCTATTCCATGCATCCACTACCCTCTCAGTAATGTAATACTATCATTAGCCTCTAGTCTTATATCTAGGATAGCTTTATACCTATCCCATGCATGCTTAAACTCCTTCACTGTATTAACCTCTACCACTTCTACTGGAAGACTATTCCATACATCCACTACCCTCTCAGTAATGTAATACTTTCATTAGTCCCTGGCCTTATCTTATATCTAGGATAGCTTTATACCTATCCCACGCATGCTTAAACTCCTTCACTGTATTAACCTCTACCACTTCTACTGGAAGACTATTCCATGTATTTTAGGGAAAATGTTACACTCCTACCAAGTTCTTATTTATTCCCAGGGCTCCCAGATTCCCTACTGTTGGCTCCTAACTTTTGTTGGTTGTTTCGACATAGAAATAACCAGCCTGGCTAATGAATTGTTCAGTTTGGCTCCCACACAGCACAAATATTTGTCAAGCCCTGCCTTTGGTGTCTATGGCGATTGGTCTACTCTTAGAGAATGTTAACTCATCATTGACTTTTATGAAAAAATAACTCCCTGAATTCTATCTAGCATGATGTACCAACAATAATAGAAAATAAATAAAAAAACATACCTGGTACAAGTCTCTATCCCAACCCCCGGTGACTACAATTTCTACAGAGAACACGCGTTGGGTGTTTGCGATCTTTGCCTGGGGAGTTCTTATTGTGCCAAAGTTGATCATGGCTCATTTGGTTCCAGACTATGCCTTCAAATCTTGAGAGGTAACATTATGATCCCTATCGTGAAATACTTCTTCAGTACGGTACCGATACGTTTGGAAGTATAGAGAGTCCAGCATTAAGATACTATATAACTATATATACCATTTCCTCCTACTCCAAGGTTCGGTAAGTGCAAGACTTTGATTGTAACTTGAGTCTTCGCCTACTCATATCTCGGGGCCCAATGTCTTAGAGAATGCCCATATTTGCCGCGGTGGGAGCAGACTGCGTCTTTGTTGGGGCCGTCGGAAAAGATGTATCTCCTTCTCCCACTTCAACATGAGAGGTGGTGTCAGGGCAACTGGTGGCAAGTTACGAAAAGCAGACCCCATCCTGATTATGTGAAGTGGGCAGGTGACAGGAAAACAGTGTCAATCTCCCCGCAGGTCATAATCTGTAACACTAAAGCTGGACGAGGTGGAAGCAGCTCCACGCGGCCAAAATATTCCAAAACTTGGAAGGAGGAGGACGAAGCAAGAGTTTAAACCAGGAATCGCAAGAGCTAAGTGTTCCAAGCATGGAGTCTTTTCAAGACTTCTGTTAATTTCTGTAGCATTTTAATTCTCTTCCCAAGAAGATTGTCACGAAGTTCCGATCCCCCCTCCATTCGGAGAGAGTTTGGATTCAGGGAAGATGTTCCATACCGTAATTCGCAAGGCTACTGGGAGGTACAAACCTATGCCCAAGAACTTGGCTCACCGGCCCTGCTTAAACTTTAAGGGAAATGTCATAACCGAGACGGAACTGGACTATGTGCACATCCCACCAGGAGGTAAGTGGCCCCTAAGCCCCCTTTAAACGCTGGGGGGGGGGGTACCCCAAGATGTCAACTATATTAGCTGATATGTTAGCACAGAAGCTGTTTAGTCGTCAGGAAAAGTATGCTTGTAAGGTCTGAGAAATATGAATCAGATATGGTGCAAAGTTTGCTGGGGACAGATAATAAGAGAAAAAAATCCCTTAATATGCAGGGCTGGGAACAGAGACAGGGGGAAAGGTGATCGGATATAAACGCCAAGGGATTTAACAAAGTACAAAGAGGGAAACATTTCGTGCCTGGAACAAGAGGTCATAATGGCAGATTGACGAAAAATTGAAGACATTAGAGTAACACTGTCAGTGGGTGTAAAAGGAATGTGCCTATGTGCATGCTAAACTGGCTATTATTGTCATGATGGGTTAGGATCATCGTAACATGAATAATACATTATTATGTGAGTCCCCGTAATCATTAGTGATGCATTTTACCGAGTTAACTGCCTCGTAGGATGAATATTGATTTCCAATAATATACCGGCCGCAATAATCTAACATAAAACCTGCTCGGAGCCTGTGGAATGGAGGAGTCCAGACAGGAACAGGAAGTGGCAGTCGACGACCAGAGTTTGAAGAATATGGTTTGGGGGCATGGGGTAAATTGGCAGGTATTTTTTAAAGTAGATATTTATTTGAAACCCCTCCCAGGCACTAGCTAAATGTAACCTTGGAGTCTATTAAAAACAGAAGCAAAAGATATCAAAGTTTACTTAAAATTGGAAGATCGCATTGAGTGCAGAACCTTTATATAGAAATGATTTAAGGAAAGAATAAAAATAAAAGCCCCTTGAGCATTCTGTGCTCCGTATAATAAAAGATTCCAAACAAAAATGTCTGCCCCCTGATACAGCTAAAAAAAAAAAAGGCTCAATAAGGGGCTTTATTTGTATTCTATTTAAAATGCCTACACTTGGTGCAATCTTTCAATTAAATAGAACTTTTGTTTTTTTTTTGCTAGCAGTTCTTTAAGATGTATGGTGGGGTATGTTATCTTGCAGAAAAAGGTGGTAGAAACCAGGAGCAGCTATCCAGCTGAGATGGTAAGAGGCAGCAAAGTAGGGGGAACTCAGGCAGATGAATAATAATGGTGATTTAAGTCTGCGCTTTTTTTTTTCTGCATAAGAAGCGAGCAGGGTACAGAGAGAGAGAGAGAGAGAGAGAGAGGGGCCCCGATTGTTTTTTCCATCTGCTGTCAGTGTTTCTATGTAATTCTGTGGGTTTAACAGTCCCGGGAATACATTGTAAGCCAAAGGATTCAGTTCCCTGTTTCTCTGGCTTCTTTTCACAAAACATTGTTTCCCCGTGGCATGCCGTAATTATTCCTGCAAGTGAAACCCAGCTTCACAAATACCATTAATTACACGTGTAAAACGCCACTTTGTGCATCAAGACTTGTAATCTGGAGCCGCTGGGCGTTTGTCGAAGCAGAAATCCTTTAACAACTGTGGGGATACTATGTTTGGTTTTTTTGTGCATGTGCTGCCTTCCTGCCCCATGGTATCCTTAAAGGGACAGTCTAGGCCCCAAACTCCCTTCGATGATGCAAGTTGAAGATCACTGCTTGTATGGTGCACAGGCTTTTTTTCCAGTGTGATTTGATGCAGGCATACTGCATGAATCACATTTTTAATATTTGACTCAAGCCCTCCCTCAGTGATTACTCTGCGTGTTTACTGTAGGTGTAGCACTGATTATATAGACACTGAGGATATCAAGTTTTGTTTCATTTAGTCAGATCCTGCGCTCCTGGAATAGAAATCATTGTGTGCAATCTAAGTGACCTTGCTCTTGTACACAGTAGAATCTCTTAAACACATTGTCTGATGACATCACTAGAGAGACAGGAAATTCCATTAATTTGAATTCAATTATTCTCATTGATTACTGCAGCAAAAAAAAAAAAAAAAATTACTTTTACTCAGCTAGTGTGGGTGGCTGTAAGTATTTGACATTTTAAGCAATGCAAAATTTAAATTGTGCATTTTAAAGTACTTTGAAAGCCCATTAATATTCGAAGGTGCATTTTGGGCACTAGATAGTCCCTTTAACCTGCAGTAGGCAGAGAAGGGATTCATTACATGCAAAGAAGACAAAAAAGTCAGAACTGTTGTCTTGGGAAGGGAGATTTTCTAGAGACTGGAACGATGACAGCTACTTTGCCAATGAAGGGTTAATTCTAGACCATCACAACCATCACAACCACCCCCCACCCCCCCCCTCCCTCCAAACAGTGTTATCTGGAGAAAAGCAGTTCCTACTTCTCCATCCAAACACAGCATTAAGACAGATAGCAAGAAATTCCTTATTGTGTCGAGTGGAGTGCGATACGGACTAGATCCCCTTTAATTTAAACAAAGGCGTGGAAGGGCTTATTATTAGAGAGAATAATTCTATTTATTTATATTGATATCCACATCTTGAACACAGGGAAATCATGTATGAAAATATGTATATATGAAAGTGTTATGCTGAAATCCCTGCCCGTTTTTATAATACCGCTCGCCACTTTCGCGTTCCGGAATCGATCCGTCAGCAGTTCTTTTCAGGTGATGAAACGCGTAGGAAAGGGATTTTAAACTGCAATTCCCATGGTAACTGCCCAGCCAAAGCATCGTATAGAAGTGATGCATTGTGGTTCCAAGTTTCTCAATAGCTGCAGCTTCAGTACCACTCAGTATATTATATACAGGGTTGAGACTGGAGTTAAAGCTCAGTATAACATTAGAACATTGCCGTTTGCTCCTGAGTTTTTTGGGATGGATCTTAACTACTAGACTTGCTCCCCGACCCTTTCTCAAAATTCCTTCTATCTGCCCTAACCCTTGCTCCTGTAAGCTGTGACTGTGGACTTGTATAGGCTCCTTTATAGACCCTGGCTCCTAAAAAAAAAAAAAAAAAACCCACATTGGCTCCTAAATAGTCAGTACTGATTCAGCTCTGCTGGACCCAGATTGTCCGGCTAAAGCAATTCAAGGCTTGTTAGATATAAGAAAGCTTCAGGCACCCAAGAGGCCATTGTTAGAAGGCTCTGCTTACTTATATTAGGAGCCAGGGTAATGGAACTTCCATAGAGATCTATGTACAGAAGAAAGTCAGCAGTAGGGATTTTAGCAAGCCCTGGCTCCTGGGGGTTTGTCAAGCTCTAATTGAGTGTTTTAACTATTAAACCAAAAACACAATAGACTGTTTTTTTTTTCCAGTAAGGCTTTCCCCTGGTTGGAAAGGGTTAAATACACTGCACGTTGTAGAAATCCTTGCGTAGTGTTAGTATTCAGGCGCAGAGAGGATCCGCGTTTTCTGTATTGTACTTGGCGCTGTGTACGGCTTACATCACGGATGTCTTCGGGGGCCCGCTGGGCTGGTGGCATGGTACGTGCCCTGTAATTATAGCTGCTAACGCGCGAGGCAGCTGGTGTTTCCTATTCTTGGGGGCGGTTCGGTGACTGTCAGAGGATTTACTCTGCAAACTTGAGGCCTACACAGAAACTCTCAAACCGCACTGTATACTCGCAATGCACAGGGGAGTCTAAATAAGGTTGGTGTGGGTCAAGGGAGCAGAAAAGCCTAAAACTTAAGGGTCAGAGGATCAAATATGGCGTGAAATAGTTGGAACTGACAGAGAAGGTAGTAGAAGCATAGAACAGGCTCCCAGCAGAGGTGATAGAATGTCAGCAGGCTTCTCAGTAAAAGAAAGCTAGGCTGGACATACGGAAAAGGGTCAGATTTAGGTTTAGGTTTTAGAAGTCAGGTAGTAAGTGACAAAGATTTGTAACTTGCAGTGAGTTTCAATGAGTGGGGAAGTCTATACATGTAAATCAGTGTGGAACTAATAAATAATTATACAGACATTGGCTGAATCTAGAGTGTTGTTTGGTCTCACTGCCAGGCCATATCAGTTTATTACTTTTTTTTTGCCAACAAAAACTATATTATATTCATGTGTACCATCCGAGAAATCGTGTGTGGACACCTCTGGTTGAAGGACAACTTTCGGCAAAAATTAAGTTCTGTTGAAAGATGGCATCAACTGTAGGCATGTTAAATATAAATGCTTTAATGAAAGAATACAAATAAAGCACCTTATTCAGCCCTCTTTACTCAGTATCGCTCTACCAGGAGGCAGACATGTTGGGTTAGATGAATATAGATCTGACCCAAGATGTCGGCCCACTGATCAAAGAGCAAAGAGCACTCAATAAGATAATGTATTTGTTTTCTTTTACTAAAGTTTTTCTATATAAAATGACTACACCTGATCTACGCCATCTTTCAATTAAACATAAGATTAAGCCAGCAGATGTCCTTTCTGTATTCTTGGTGGCTGGTTTAAATTTAACCAAAATAACTGAATTTGCAAGTACAGCTAAACCCCATATAGCACAGTGCTCGAGGGCCAATGAATCCCCAATATGAGAAGGATCGTGATGGGATCAGGGACCATCTGGGCAAAAAACAGATACATCATTTGCAATTCTGCATAGTAAAAAATATTACTATTTTTTTTACTAATACAGGACTATAAATATCATTAAAACTATTAAGATGGTTGAAAATAAAATAGATTTGGCAGCTTCTAAAAATAAACTAGAAAATAAATCTCAAAAAAGTCCTCCTGGTCACCTAGTCCGTGCCTGACAGTACACTTGGCGGAGTAATGACAAGAGCAGCCAGAAGCAATTCATTAAGCCTCTGTCCAAACTGCAATGCAGAAAATGGATGAAGATGTTCAACTAGCGATACTGACTGGGAAGCTGGGAAGCTGGGGGGGGGGGGGGGGGGGGGGCGGCGGCCGAACACATTCTTTATATTGCTCTAGAGCTTGAGAGCATAATTTCTATATCAACGGGCACCGCACCGCTGGGCAGACAAAACTGCTCTCCTTTATACAGACAATGATCTAAAGCTCTCCGGAGCTCAATTTGGACATTGTTCAAACTTCCTTTCCACCCAGCCACGGACATCCAAAAAAAAAACGTGATTTGCAAAAAAAGATGGCAGGAATAAACCTGCCAATAACCAATACTATGTTACTGTTCATTTAGAAACATTTAGAGGTCCCTCGGGGGGGGGGGGGGAGGTCTCTCTCTGTTCGCTCCATTCTATTTGCCATTCATGCTAAATACACCATAGATAAATGACCTGATGTAACTCCCCTACGCATCATGTATTTCTGATCACGTGGTCCACTTCAGAGAAGAAAAACAGAGGACCACCCTGTATATACAGAGGGATTTATTCATATAATCGGGAGTTGCACAGAACTGACACGGGAATTTTAAACTTAAGTCCAAAGTAGCCGAGTTGGAAAAATTCTCCGATTCACCAAATCTCATTAATAAAATCCATCCACACATTTTTTTATTTTATTGTATGAGACTATATTAATGCAGATTCTCCAATATATATATATATATTTTTTTTTTTTTAAATTACATTTGTAAAATTTCTCCAATGCAGCAGAATGGGAAAAACAAACACTCGGCTACATTGGTCTGAAGTTTGCAATTCCCATCTCATTTCCCAGCAGGTCCCTGTTTATTGAGTAGAACCTTTGATTCTCTTAGTGAGTGCACAGCCAATCACAGCGGGGGGTAATGACTGTTAGGGCAATGATTTGTGCCTCATTATCAAACATCACAAGATAAGGCCTCCTAGCGAAGGCGCATACATATATATCTATCTATCTATCTAGCAGTGGTTGACTGATGACTGGATCAGCCTGTACTCTTCACATACAAACAGGGAGGAAAACGAAGCGTTGTAGCTCTGTTGTGTCCATTATAAAATCTCTGCATTACAGCAAAATGTAAAAAAAATATACATTATCGATATATTTGGTAAATGATCAACACAATTGTTTAGCCAGGAAGGATACATTACATATTCTCTCATCCTCACGTATATTCTGGGGGTGCTGGTTTCGCCCAACATCCAGGGGATGATCCTGTGATCCAATTTAGTTGTACGAAAAGTAAATAGATTTTTGGGGGGTTTTGCATATGCCAATTGTCATTCCCGTTAGTTTTGTATTTCTTCTGGTACTGAGAAAGGTAATTAAGGTTCCCTTATGAATAAGCCAGGTCCTCTGCTTTATAGCATACACCCATGTGACTTTTAGTATGACTTAGGAAGTGTATATATATATATATATATATAGTGATAAATGACTTACATCTCGCGTTCCTGTACAGCAGGAAGGGGTCCTGAAGTTGGAAGTCCAGATCTCTGGTGATGGGCTCAGTCCGGTTCTCCATGCTAAGGCGATTCATGATGGTAAACCCGTGTTGGGGTGATGCAGATCTAAATTTCCAGAATAAAAAGTAGAAATCAAAAACAATTACTAAAAAGCACAATATCTAGACGCTGTCATAGAGTGGAAACATTTAACCCCTTAATAATGGGTGGAATTCACGTTCCTGGAGATTTACAGACCCAATGGGGGACGGTCTGAAAATGTATATGTCTGGTGATGTCACTAGTGCAATTTTTAATGGGACCTATATGTGTATATATATATATATATATATATATATATATATATATATATATATATATCTCAAAGGCACCAGGGTGAACCATCTTTAATCTATTACGTAACACTCAGAAAAGGTATTTTGGGGTAACCCTACAATACTCCATGCTTTTTCCCGAAAATATATACTCACCTTGTATAAACAAACAGTGTTCCTTCCACGTCGGTCTTTTCCTGGAAAATAAAAAGTACAGTTAAAATTTATATATATATATATATATTTTTTTTTTTTTTTTTAAATGGCAGCCAAGTTTTAGTTCCTCAACTGACTACAACTCCCATGATGCTCACTTCACAGAAGTTAAAGGCCAGTTGGTCCCTATGGGGAGACAGGTGTCAGTACACTCCCCATTCATTCTGGTCATGTCTGCAGATGTATTAATGGGGACTTGCAGGCAAGTGCTGTCCAAGGTTTATGACATCACTTGATATGCAAATTGAGTACTTTACTAGGAAATGTTATATTTACCATATACATCCACAGGGTGATGTCACAGAGAGACACATTTAAAACACATCTTTATTCGTATACATTTGAAAAAAAGTTTACTTAGATGTTGTATAGATCATTTTTTTTTTCTTTAAATTCACAGTATAAACCATGCTTAGGTGATAGAGCCCCTTTTAATTGCACACATAAGATGTATACAGATCCTGCAAACACAACTAACACTATTTCCCATTAGGTTTTATCTTAGATTCCAGCCAGAAGACATGGCAATATTACAGATTGCAGAGACTAAATGATCTACTATTTGTGCCTCCTCTGGTTGTCACAGCAGCAGCTGCAGAGATTTTGAATAATTTCTTCAAGAAGTTTGCAAAACCCCTAAAGAAAGAATAAAAAAAAATCAACAGTTGTACAGTCTCCAACTTAAAGCACGAAAAGCTATTTAATTATTACTTAAAAAATAGATTAGTGGATACAAGGAATATCCTTCCAGCAGAAGTGGCATTTACTTTTATGGGGTGAAATAGCAAAATGTCAGGAATGGATATCAAAAAGGTGCATTTGCTGGATATCTTATATATAAAAGCAGTTGCAGATTTGTATTCATCCTGAAAGTTTAAAGTGCCATGCCTTGCATCTCTGCCAAAATTATTATCACCATAGCAACCCAACTGCAGCATCACATAATCTGACACATGCGCAGAATTCATTATCCTCCAGAGCTCCAGGAGAGCAAAATTATGGCCTTTTTAGATCTAAGGCTGGCACACTCAGTTAGAAATTTAAAGGGACAGTCTAGTCCCCAGACTCACTTTGGTGCAAGATGAAGATCACTGCTTGTATAATGCAAGGGCTTTTATCCCTGTGTGATTTGATGCAGGCTTTCTGTATAAATCACATTTTTAATATTTGACTCAAGCCCTCCCCAGTGATTACTCTGCATGTTTACTGCAGGTGCAGCAGCACTGATTATATAGACACTGAGGATATAATGTTTTGTTTCATATAGTCACTTCCTGTCCTCCTCAAATTGAGTCTATTGAGTGGCCTATGAGTAACCTTGCTCTTGTACACAGTAGGATCTCTTAAAAGTGCAACACATTGTCTGATGACATCACTAGAGAGAGGAAATTCCATTAATTTGAATGGCATTATTCTCATTGGTTCCTGCAGCAAAAAAAGGAAGTGACTTTTACTCAGCTAGTGTAGGCAGTCCTCATTTCTTGCAAACTGCTGTATTTTTACAATTTCATCTAGCTGTAGGTATTTTATATATTTAAGCAATGCAAAATGTAAGACATGCATTTTAAAGTACTTTGAAAGCACATTAATATCCATTAATATCTGGAAGATGCATTTTGGGCACTGGACATTCCCTTTAATATCAGTCATAGATATCTATCTTTTTGTAGTTAATAGGTTTATTATAGGTGCACATGTTTAATACAATCATATCTGGACATGTAGGCCTCACATGGGATAAGAATAACTACGGTATTTGGATAATAAAGACAAGAGGGAAACAGGAGATTTATTATCTTTATTTTACTATATTTTAGGTACCCAATGGCAAGTTAGCAAATCATACAGGCTGAAGGCTGCTTTGTATAACCAAACTGACATCCAAACCGTACAAACCACTTACACACAACTGATAACCAGGAATAAATCAGATTCAGAAAGAATTTTTGCAACTGTTTTTTCAAAATGTTATTTTACCAAAACGTATGGTTTTATTTTCGGTAGCATTAGGTCATTTTATTTCCGAGTTATTCGGCATTTTGTATTTGATAACACTTGCTTTAATCTTTCCTTGTGGTCTGCACAGTCAAGCGAGAATTTACCAACCTGGGATTATTAGATTACCCTGCCTATCTGTGATCAGATCATTCATCTCAATGGGCTTTGTATTGGTAATATCTGTAGAAGCTCATAAAATATTTATTACGCTCTCCCTTGAGTAATATAGGAAAGGGGGGGGGGGGGGATGACACAAAATGTACTTTATTTATAATATAATCCGTTTACAAACTCAGGATACAAATCCTAAATTACAGAATCATAGTGAAAGGATGTTTATTATTTATATTTTTTTAATAGTTTTGACAAATTCAAACATTGAGAAAGGAAACTCCCTGCAGGATCTGCAGTGCTGATATTGATCATTTACTGCTGTACACAAAAGTGCAGAGCTTGCTTACCAAGAGGTTCTGCAGCAGCCCCATGGCACTGTGTGGCTGAGGAGGAGGTACCTGCCACTACATTTCCCATGCTTCTCAGCCAGCCAAACATGCTAACCTGTGGCACTCAGGCGGTTCCCCATAATGTGCAGATGGCAAGTCAGTGGGTGGCTGAGCATTATGAGAAGGGTAGTCCACTGCAGCTGCAAGAGGAATAGTTAGCCATCACTGGCGTATACAGGGTTTATGGGTGACAGATCTCACCAGGGATGAGAGTGATGGGAGTTAAAGCCATGATATATATGGCTAGCTTTAACTCCCATCACTCTCATCCCTGGTGAGATCTGTCACCCATATACCCTGTATATATATATATATATATATATATATATATATATATATACCCCTCCTCTGCTCTCTTCTGTTGCCCCCTCACTGTGTGCGCCCGGCTCACTCACCCACTCATTGGCCGTGTGGCTGAAAGTATAGAGAGCCACCTGACTGGCTACGTCCACGATACCGCGAATGTAAGGGTCGTGCTGCTTGAGAGCAGCCAGGCTTATGTCTAGGCCACGGCCGAGCAGGCCGCTCCCGGACGCCGCCATCTTCCTTTCCCTGTTGGGCCCAGGCGTGAGCGAGCGAGCGCAGAGCTCCCTGGCAGGCTCGCCAATGGAACGCCGAGCATGGTTACCCATAGCAACTGCAATGCTGGTTACCAGGGGTCATGGACCAGTATCTGTGGATCCAGACAGACAGAGATAGACAGATCCAGATAGACAGACAGATAGACAGACAGATAGACAGATCCAGATAGACAGATCCAGATAGACAGACAGAGATAGACAGATCCACATAGACAGACAGATAGACAGACAGATATAGACAGATCCAGATAGACAGACAGAGATAGACAGATCCACATAGACAGACAGATACAGATACAGATAGATAGATACAGATAGACAGACAGATATAGACAGATCCAGATAGACAGACAGAGATAGACAGATCCACATAGACAGACAGATACAGATACAGATAGACAGATACAGATAGACAGACAGATATAGACAGATCCAGATAGACAGACAGATACAGATACAGATAGACAGATACAGATAGACAGACAGATAGACAGACAGAGATAGACAGATCCACATAGACAGACAGATAGACAGACAGATATAGACAGATCCAGATAGACAGACAGAGATAGACAGATCCACATAGACAGACAGATACAGATACAGATAGATAGATACAGATAGACAGACAGATATAGACAGATCCAGATAGACAGACAGAGATAGACAGATCCACATAGACAGACAGATACAGATACAGATAGACAGATACAGATAGACAGACAGATATAGACAGATCCAGATAGACAGACAGATACAGATACAGATAGACAGATACAGACAGATACAGATAGATAGATACAGATAGACAGACAGATAGATACAGATAGACAGATACAGATAGACAGACAGATAGATACAGATAGACAGATACAGATAGACAGATACAGATAGACAGATACAGATAGATACAGATAGACAGATACAGATAGACAGATACAGACAGATACAGATACACAGACAGATACAGATAGACAGACAGATAGATACAGATAGACAGACAGATACAGATACACAGACAGATACAGATACACAGACAGATAGATACAGATAGACAGGCAGATACAGATACACAGACAGATCCAGATAGACAGACAGATACAAACAGATACAGATAGACAGACAGATAGATACAGATAGACAGACAGATACAGATTTACAAACAGACACGGATACAATGATAGACACACAGATACAGATATACAGACAGATACAGATATACAGACAGACATAGATAAACAGACAGACAGATACAGGTAGACAGACACAGATAGAATGACAGACAGACAGATACAAATATACAGGCATCTAGATCAATACATATAGACAGACAGATAAGTACAGATTGAATGACAGACACGGACAGCTACAGATTGACAGATCAATACAGATAGAATGACAGACAGACAGATCAATACAGATAGAATGACAGACAGACAGATCAATACAGATAGAATGACAGCCACAGAGGTGAGTTTGGGGACTAGACTGTCCCTGCTGCAGAAACTATTTCTGGGTCCCCCACTAGACCAACATGGTTACTGTTATATCATATAGAGTGTCTGTCATGGCCCTCTTAAAGGGATAGTCCAGGGTGCATTGCACTTACTACACCCCTATTGCTCTGCATGTGGACACATGGATCTATTTAGACTGTATGAGCTCATATTGTTCACACTGTGCTTTATATGTTTAATATTTCATTTAAAGGACTTTTTCTACTAATAAGCAGACAGACAGTGTCAGTTGTATGTGTCATCTTCCAATTCCATCTGCTTTTTAGCAAATCGGAAAAAAAATAGAATGACATCAATTAATGGCTTAGAATGATTATTTGGGGGAATGAACCAGCAACCAACCCATAATACACATATAGCACCACTTCCATACTGTCTTCCAATTATACCAAAATCCCCTCCTCTTCCTCTTGTCTGGCAACCTGTTTTATTAATTTCAAGTTATCAGATTAGCCAACTTTTAACACAGTATCCTATTAATCACTTGGATCTCGCCGATAAAAACAAAAAATCCCCCCCCCCCCCCACCCCCACCATTAAAATCCAATTATTTCGCTGTGAAAACTTGAAATGTCATTTTTTTTGGTCCCTGGAGTTTGACAATCCCTGCAGAGAGATACTGCGCCTTTAATCTGTCATATTCCTTGTCCTTTTACATGAGCAAGGCTGAGACGAAACATATTGCCAAGAGACTGACTGAATTTTCCAGAAATTCTGCAAGAGATGCCAGCTGTATCTTTAGTCAATAATATTACAGAATTGCAGAAAAAAAAAAAAAAACTCTAGCTACATCCCATTAAAAAAAAGACACAATTAAATGAAAATTCTATTTCTACCATTCCTTGCACTGTTTCCCTCTTTGCTAGGAAAGCAAAGTTGTTCTTAAAAGCAAATACGTGCAGTGAATTTAGGTGTTTATTTATATATTTCTATTCCTATAATGGCATTTGTGTGAAGACGCCTCTATCACATTTTATTTTTATTTATTTTTTGCTCATTGCTTTGAAAGCTCTCATAGCGGAGATAAAAACACTGCAGGAAAGCTAAATTTAAGACTTACCACTAGGGGAGTAGTGAGCACCTTTTTGGAGGTTTCCTTTGTTCCCCCAGACATATGGCCAATGGACTCTCCAAGATAGATGCTTGGCTCCTCCCTCTGACATGGCATACAGCGATTGGGTAATGAGAGTCACATGCTCAGGTTCTTTATAAGGTGAAGACACACAATGGATCTTCTTCCAGCAGCGTCACTGGATACAAGACCAATGGAAATCCTTGGAATCTGTGTTTGATCAGGATACGTACAATGTTTCGCGGTTATTTTTGTTTTTTCCCTGATTAACAGAGTCGCCCAATTTTCAGGCCAATTCCAGATCACTTAGGTGGTCTTTGAGTATCCCCATTTTGATGTCTACTCTGATCATCGGAGTGATCTAATTGGGCCTGACACTTGGATCTCCTGAGGGCCCCTTTGGACCGTGTATGTTTGTCAGACATATGCTGTATTTATGCCAGGGACAGACCCCAATTTGGTGGGGCAGGACCCAAAATTGTTCCAGCACAATTGCTAACCATACATTGGCGCACATTTCCCACATATGAATATAAATGACCCCCATTGGGGGTCTATACTAATTGTATAGCTTTGTGAGAGCAAAAACAGAACTGACAAGAATTTAGACTGTTTTAAAGGCAAAATCATATGTCTGATTGAAAGATTGTATCATGTGCAGAAATTTGAAATAGAAATGTTTTAATGAAAGAATATAAATCATGTAGCTTACTTTGCTCTGTATAGCTCTAATAGGGAGCGGACATGTTGTTTAGAATCTTAGGACAGTTCTTCATTCACCTTGGTTCAGATGAAGGAAGATCTAACCGATCTGACCCAAGATTCTAAACAACATGTCCGCCCTCTGATAGAGCTGTGCAGAGCTAAGATTCTAAACAAAATGTCCTCCCCCTGATAGAGCTATACAGAGCAAATATTCTAAACAACATGTCCACCCCTGATAGAGCTATACAGAGCTAAGATTCTAAACAAAATGTCCTCCCCCTGATAGAGCTATACAGAGCAAAGATTCTAAACAACATGTCCGCCCCCTGATAGAGCTATACAGAGCAAAGATACTAAACATGTCCACCCCGGATAGAGCTATACATAGCAAAGATTCTAACCAACATGTCCTCCCCCTGATAGAGCTATACAGAGCTAAGATTCTAAACAACATGTCTGCCCCCTTATAGAACTATACAGAGCTAACATTCTAAACAACATGTCCTCCCCCTGATAGAGCTATACATAGCAAAGATTCTAACCAACATGTCCGCCCCCTGATAGAGCTATACAGAGTCAAGATTCTAAACATGATGTCCTCCCCCTGATAGAGCTAAACAGAGCAAAGAGGGCTTAATAAAGTACTTTATTTATATTCTTTCATTAAAACATTTGTATGCAAACTATTTACTATTGATGCAATCTTTCAAATAAACATTAGTCCTTTTTTTTTTCTACAGTTGTCCTTTAAGCTAATAAAGAGATTTTTTTTTTTTTTTTTTTTTTAATGGTAATATTCCTTTAAAGATCCTTGCGGTAGTGGAAGGGTTAATCAAGCTTCAGTTCCTCTCACTAACAGCCTGGAGACCTCATTTGTATGGCCTGCACCAGGTTTTCACCATCTGTCAGCGTGTGGCACCATTACTATGGCTACACCCCGGCCACAAATACGCAACAATTTGATTTGCTAAACTGCTTTAGTGACCCTGTGACTGATAGAAAGACCAGAGATGTAACCGAATGAATAATGCCATTTTGTATTTTTCCTCCAGATCTGAGAACGAAAAAAAAAATCTAAATGTATTTCTGGGATCTGGGGGGGGGGGGGGGGGTTGATATGTCTAATAAGAGTATAAATAATGCTATGTGATTATTGCTCTGTTGTATTACTGGGTTTTTTGATATTTATTTGCACCTGCCAAACTCCATGCAAATGATTATGCAGCCTGTGCTTGTCATTGCTTCCTATGCAGAGATTAAAACTATAACATAATTAAAAGATATACCATATATATGTCCATAACATCCTTCCCTTACAATGAGATGTACTGGATCCTTACCCCTGGATAAAGAATCTTCCGTATAATAACACTGCCTTACTATATGGTCATCCATGACCCCAATCAGTAGTGTATCTTCCACAAGGCAAACAAGGCACTCGCCTAGGGCGGCACTTTGCCAGGGGACGGCACTTTGCCAGAGGGTGTTAAAGCAAACTTCTGGTTCTTCAAACATTTTCGCTCCCTCCCCCACCGTTCAGCAAGCTTTAGCTCCTTCCAATTAATCGGGGTGATGGGGGCATGTAATGGACGTGGTGGGGGTATGAAATGGGGGTGATGGTGGCATGTAATGGGGTGATTGGGCATTTAGTGTGTATGTAATGTGGGTGATGGGGGCATGTAATGGGGTGATGGGGCATGTAATGGGGTGATGGGGCATGTGATTGGTCATGTTGTAGGTGTGCAATGTGGGTAGGGGGTGGTGCCCGAATTTTGTCTACCTAGGGCAGCACAAAACCAAGATACACCACTGACCCCAATAGTCCTCTTGTTATGGGTCAATCTATTTAAAGACCCCTCCACTTGTATTCTAAGTGGACATCCCTCAACCAGACTTTCTGAATGGCTAACGTTGTCTTGCTATAAAGCTGAAGAGAGCTGACCTTAACTCCTCCTACTTCTCATTCCACCCATACAGCTGTATGATCAGCTACCTGAATAGATCTGACATTAGCTCCTCCTACTTCTCATTCCACGCATACAGCTGTATGATCAGCTACCTGAATAGATCTGACATTAACTCCTCCTACTTCTCATTCCACCCATACAGCTGTATGATCGGCTACCTGACTAGATCTGACATTAACTCCTCCTACTTCTCATTCCACCCATACAGCTGTATGATCGGCTACCTGAATAGAGCTGACCTTAACTCCTCCTACTTCTCATTCCACGCATGCAGCTGTATGATCGGCTACCTGACTAGATCTGACATTAACTCCTCCTACTTCTCATTCCACCCATACAGCTGTATGATCGGCTACCTGAATAGAGCTGACCTTAACTCCTCCTACTTCTCATTCCACCCATACAGCTGTATGATCAGCTACCTGAATAGATCTGACATTAACTCCTCCTACTTCTCATTCCACGCATACAGCTGTATGATCAGCTACCTGAATAGATCTGACATTAACTCCTCCTACTTCTCATTCCACGCATACAGCTGTATGATCAGCTTCCTGAATAGATCTGACATTAACTCCTCCTACTTCTCATTCCACGCATACAGCTGTATGATCAGCTTCCTGAATAGATCTGACATTAACTCCTCCTACTTCTCATTCCACGCATACAGCTGTATGATCAGCTTCCTGAATAGATCTGACATTAACTCCTCCTACTTCTCATTCCACGCATACAGCTGTATGATCAGCTTCCTGAATAGATCTGACATTAACTCCTCCTACTTCTCATTCCACGCATACAGCTGTATGATCAGTTACCTGAATAGATCTGACATTAACTCCTCCTACTTCTGATTCCATGAATACAGCTGTATGCTCGGCCATTATTTTAAAGGGGAACATATCATTTGTACATGCTGCCCTGCAGAATGTGTAACTCATAGGTGTTCAAGGGGAAATCAATACATCAATCAAGATAGTTCCAATTCTGGCAAAGCATGGAGGGAAATGAAGTGTACAACATCTGGGTGCCTACCCCTGTCCTAAGGATCCACTCCTTCATTAATTACCTGGTTCCCCGTGGACCAGAGGAGCAGGTAAACGTTATGGGCTTTATTCATGATAGATTTGCAGGGAATTGAGAATGGCATTTCAAACTGGAGGCCAAAGTAGCCGAGTTGGGAAAGCAAATTGTCTTCAGCTAAACTTCAATCTCTGCTGTTTTGGTCTTAATTTTGCATTTCCCTTCTCAATCACCTTGCAAGTTCCTTCTATAGTGAATAAAGCCCTTGGGGATCAATTAAGTTGGCCCTTGACTTCTTAGGACTTTATACAAGAAAAAAGAAATTGACAAGGGAATGTCAGACCAAAATTTCAAACAAATTCTTCCAACTCGGCTACTTTGGCCTTAAGTTTGTTATTCCCTTCTCATTTCCCCCGCAGGTCCCTCGTTCATAAATAAAACCTTTCTATGTGTCCTGACCTGGGGGTCCTGGCAGTACAGCTGGTGTGTGCTCGGTGTATACATTCACACACTAGCCGTTATTAGGAATATATACACATCCTAACACTAATAAGAACAGAACATTCCTGTTTGCTTGCAAGATGTAACAATGGACGTCTAGGACGGTGCCGATCTCCAAACATTTCATTTCCATGGAAACAGTAATATTTCAAAATGAGAACTTTTTGTAACTTATATTTCCAAGCTGATCAAACCGATGCTAAAATGTAACATTTTTCTAGGCGTGAGGATTTAAAGAGACACTAAACCTTTTTTTGTTGTTGTTGTTTTCCGGTCACTTTTATTTGGAGAACAGGACCCCCAAAAAAACAGTCCTGTCAAATCCAGGACTGTTGGCAACTATGATACACACCCCTCGGCCTCCTCCCAACCAACATAGAGAAACTACCCTCCCCTATGGCATAACTTTCTGGAATAAGCCTTGTCGTCCAGCAAGAGGAGAGGGAAACCAAAATCACTCACTTGGAGCGGGAAGGGAGGTTCTGCCTCCAAAGATACAGATCTCCTTCTGCTGCTCTCTGCTGTGCAAGAAAGGAACAATATGGTCACTGGGGTGCAAAGCTCCCAGGGAGCAAGATTTGGGGGGGGGGCCTATCTCAACTGTACCCTTTTGAACACCACTGGCTCCTAAACGGCCAGCCCTTTAGTCTCTCGTGGCAACTTAGACCTGGCCTGGCGTCGAAATTATTTTAACCCTTTAAGGGGCAGAACCATGGAGAGAAACTATAGTTCTGTCCCTTAAAGGGTTAAAACAATTTTCGACGCCAGTCCAAGCCTAAGTTGCCACGTGGGACTAAAAAAAAAAAAAAAAGTTTAAATGCGTGTCAAAAAAATCTCTCCCCTGACGCCTCTCAGGGTTTATTGATTACTCCGAATATTGATGTTCACCACTCTCAGGTTTGTTAGACAAACCATCTAGTAGAATTACAGACTGGCCAAGTGTATATCAAACCGTCCCAGGAGGATCCAGAGAGAGATTAAATTATTAATAGAGGATTTACCCAGACTGCATAGGAAAACGAGAGTCTAACTTCACAGGCACAAAGGGTAGAGCATACTGTGGGGAGCATGGAGTCCTAGCTGTACAGTCTACTTCCAAACGCTTTCATAAATGTATAGCCTTCCTTAGGCTTTGTAAATAAACCCCATAGTGTTTAGACAGCACATTCCCTCTGTCTCCACTGGCTGCTGCTTCCTGTCCAAAGACTATTCTTTTTGTAAGATTCAGTCTAGATCCAGAAAATGTATATTCTAACTATTCTATACTAATCACAAATAGTCTGTATTAGACATGTGCATTCGTTTTCGGACGAATGCATTTTTGTCCGAAAATAGCATTTTCGTCCATTCGTCCAAAAAACGAATAACGAAAATGCTAAGCAAACGAAAGCCGAATGAACGAATGGTTAATAAACGAAAATCATTAGTTCATTCGTCCATTCGTAGTACTATTGCATTCTATAAGCCGAAATAGAGTCGGTTTATAGAATACAATGGCATAGTACACTTACATTCCATAAACCGACATAATGAACGACTTTCGGTTTATGGAATGCATGTAAGTCTATTGGCATTCTATAAACCGAACGTTCGGTTTATAGAATAGCAATAGGATTACATGTATTACATAAGCCGACAGCCTATAAACCGAACGTTCGGTTTATAGACTTTCGGCTTATAGAAAACATGTAGTACTATTGCCTTTCTATGAACCGAACGAGAGCCCCATTCATAAGAATTTCTTATGAATGGGGCTCTCGTTCGGTTTATAGAAAGCCAATAGTATTACACGTATTCTATAAAACGAAACGAATAAAACGAAACTAAACGAAAATAATGAACGAATTTCGTCTGAAACGAATGCAGTAATGAACGAAATTTGTTTTAGACAAAATAAATAACATTTTCGTCCAAATGGACGAAAACGAAACGAAACAAAAATTTTAGTTTTGCACATGTCTAGTCTGTATTTTAATGGTTGACCAAATTTAACATAGAACCAAAGGACACTCCAGGCACCAAATTTATGTTTAATGCACCCAGCAGCATCATTAATGTATTGCTTGTTGTTTTTCTAAGCATGGAGATGCATACAGATTTAACCTAGAACTTCTACTGGTTCTTTGTATAGTTAACTCCCCCCAATGACACTAAGAGTGGGATTTACTGTAGAGCATAAAACCTTCTCAGTCGTAACAAGAAGAAGTGCCATTCTGGCAGCAGGAGCAGGAATGCTTCTCTTTAAGTTTGTTTTTTTTGCGGGTCAAGGGTGTTATGTTTTTATACACAATGAGCTATTATAATCAAAGCCTCCGCTTCCAATATAGGATGTCCCCTAGTATATCCATAAGGTAAGCCAGTATGAAACACTGAGGACTATTTATAAGACGTGCAAAACTAAAATTTTCGTTTCGTGTTCGGACGTAAATGTTATTTATTTAGTCTAAAACGAATTTCGTTCATTACTGCATTCGTTTCAGACGAAATTCGTTCATTATTTTTGTTTCGTTTTATTCGTTTGTAGGAATAAATTGACCTACACATTCCATAAACCGAAAGTCTATAAACCGAATGTCTTTCGGTTTATGGAATACATGTAATGCTATTGGTATTCTATAAACCGAAATAGAGTCCTCATTCATACAAATTGACCTATTCGTAGGAATGGGGACTCTATTTTGGTTTATAGAATAGCAATAGCATTACATGTATTCCATAAACCGAAAGTCTTTCGGTTTATAGACTTTCGGTTTATGGAATACATGTAATGCTATTACTATTCTATAAACCGAAATAGAGTGCCCATTCATACGAATAGGTCAATTGACCTATTCGTATGAATGGGGGACTCTATATCGGTTTATAGAATCGCAATAGCATTACATGCATTCCATAAACCGAAAGTCGTTCATTATGTCGGTTTATGGAATGTATGTAATGCTATTGGTTTTCTATAAACCGAGTCTATTTTGGTTTATAGAATGCCAATAGCACGAATGGACGATTGATTTTCGTTTATTAACCATTCGTTCATTCGGCTTTAGTTAGTTTAGCATTTTCATTATTCGTTTTTCGGACGAATGGACAAAAATGCTATTTTCGGACGAAAATGCATTCGTCTACTATTTATAAAGCTCACTTGCAATGCATACTACTTTAAAAAAAAAATAATAGCATGTGACTCAGTGGAATGTTCCTGCTAATTGTTCCACACATATAACCTTGAGCAGTAACCCTCCAATATGTCCTAGAAATTAGACACAATGGATGAGAGCCAACATTTCTTATTCTTATAACTTTGTTTTAAAAAAAAGTGTTAACAAATGTCTAATATTTATCTTCACTTTTTGCACCAACATTTTAACTAAAAATATATATATTTTTAAAATGCTATTTTTGGGGGGGCAAAGTCTCTTGGCCTTGCCGTCCTCAGTCCTTATACTTACCTGTCTGTTCTTTAGGGGGGTTTGCTATAGTAATGAGCTGGCGGTTATTATCAGCACACTTGTCCAATCATGCATTAAGAGCACATCCAGCTGCTGTGGATCAATGTGTGGGAGGGTTAGATGAGACTGAGCACCCTGTACTCTGCCTGCATCCTACTCATTATCTACACAGCAGAGAAGAAGGGCATTATTACCTAACTGACATGAACACCTCTGCAGTGTGAGCTACAAATCACTGCACAGTATCTGCTCGACACTGGTCATTACAAGGCAGATTGACACATATCTAGGTTACAGTCTGCAATATGGAGGACTCCAGGAATCAGTTCACTGTCTTACTTTATCCAGCCGTGATGTAGGTGAGGACTGAACGCTATGTGTAAATTCTCTTGAGTTGTTTAAGGGGGATCTGGCTTTTTAAAATACTTCCTGACACTATGCAGTGCAGGGGGTGCACCTTTGTTAAACGGTATTTGGTGGAAGACCTCCGACACTGATCAGGCACTTTTCAATGCCCAATTCTTTTTACATGGCCTGAGCTGGTACACTGACTGCGGACGCATGCCCAGAAGCTCAGGACTGGCGAAGGTGGCGCAAATTCCCAGGAGTCTGCGCAGGCGCAGATAGCGTAAGTATTTGGCGCTCTCTGTGTGCGAAATGGGATGATTCTTGGTTGCCATGTCAATGCGCTGACAGGTAGGGTTAGGGTTTGAGTTAGGGTTTGAGTTAGGGTTTGAGTTAGGGTTAGCCAGCCAAGCTGAATTGTCAGAGCTGAAAAAGGCGTAATGATACGTCAGTGAAGGATCATCATAGACCCATCTGAATGGGCGCCATGTTTATTAAACACCACCAATATTCCCAGCCCGGGGGCAGACTCACTGGGGTCCATTCACTAAAAGGTAAACTGCAGGGAATCTGAATAGAAGTGTGAAAAAATCAGGCGTTAAGAACTGGATTGGAAAAGGCGAGTTTTCCGAGCTCAACTATTTTGGCCTGATATTTGTCATTCTCTTGTCGGTTCCCCACAGTTCACTATGGAATGGGCCATTTCTTAGTCTCTTTAAAGTACTAGTAACATGTCAAATTATTTGTATGTAATCCAGAGAAAAAAAAACAATAATTTACATTTGTTTTACTTTTGTGAAATAAAATTTATAATGCTTTTGGATTTTCTTTCCAACAATAAAAACCTAAAAAAGAGATTTCGCTTATTCAAGTACTTCTTTCTGTCAGAGCTACCATGTTAAAAAAGCATTGCTTGCCTAGAGATTTTCCAGATTTTGCAGGAAAGTCAAATTTGACATTGTTGCAATATTTAGTATAATATTTATGTTGCTTCTTGATCCAAAGAGAAATCTGAATCAAGAAGGAGTTTTTTCTCCATTAAAGCAGTTTTAATATAGCTGAAATGGACCTGTTCATTAACAGAAATGTACAAAGAACAAGAGGTCACCCCCTGAGACTGGAAGAGCAAAGATTTCATAGACAGCAAAGGAAGGGATTCTTTACGGTAAGGACAATAAAGTTATGGAACTCACTGCCAAGAGAGGTAGTGCTATCAACCACAATAGATGCATTTAAACATGGTCTGCAGAACATACAGGGCTATTAATAATAGAATAAGCATTAATAATAAAGCTTATTGATCCAAGGAGAAATCTGATTGCCCTTTTGGAGTCAAGAAGGAATTTTTTTCCCCCTAGGAGGCAACATTCGAAAAAGCTTCCTTAGGGTTTTTTTTTTTGGTCTTCTTTTGGATTAGACGCTGAAATGATAGGTAGAAGGGTTGAACTTGATGGACTTGTGTCTTTTTTCAACCTAAATTACTATGTTACTATGTTACTATGTTAAATAAGACAGGGTTTTTTGCCTTTTTTTTTGATCAACAGCAGTAAACAGGAATAGAAATAGAGTTGAACTTGATGGACGCAAGTCTTTTTTTCAACCTACACTACTCTGTAACTGTATCTGCAGCTCATGGCCATGTTTGCATCTCAAAGGCCTATATAATGTATCTTGTTAAAAATCATCCTTTAAAGGGACTGTCTAGTGCTCAAATGCATCTTCCAAATATTAATGCATGTTAATGCGCTTCCAAAGTACTTTAGAATGCATGTCTTACATTTTGCATTGCTTAAAATATAAAATACTTACAGCTAGAAGAAATAAGCCAGTACTGCCCACGCTACATGAGTAAAAGTCATTTCCTTTTTTTTTTTTTGCGGCAGGAACCAATGAGAATAATACAATTAAATGAATGGACTATCCTGTCTCTCTACTGTCATCAGACAATGTGTTGCACTGTAAAGAGATCCTACTGTGTACAAGAGCAAGGTCACTCATAGGCCACACAATAGACTCAATTTGAGAAGGACAGGAAGTGACTATATGAAACAAAACTTTATATCCTCAGTCTCTATTTAATCAGTGCTGCCGCACCTGCAGTAAACATGCAGAGTAATCACTGGGAAAGGCTTGAGTCAAATATTAAAAATGTGATTTATACAGAATGCCTGCATCAAATCAAACAGGGATAAAAGCCTGTGCATTATACAAGCAGTGATCTTCATCTTGCACTAAAGTGAGTTTGGGGACTAGACTGTCCCTTTAAGAGAGAGAACATTTCTGGCCTTTGTTCTCTCTTTAGGAGTATATTTTTTGGTAGGTTTTCATACCCATTTATAGGTTGTTAATAGGACTGCAGTACATACCAGATTATAGCGGCAGAAATGACTACTGTCTCATAAGAAAAGAATGCCGAGATACTACACGTGGAAGAGCTGAAACCTTGTAAAAAACACTTCTCTTCTAGCTACGTCGGGGCTCCATAAAAAGAATTTAGTAATAGTAAAGCAGCATCACACGTGGTTCTTCCAGTAAGTGTGGAATACACATGCTCTAGCTATGTACGTTGAAGCTGCAAGCCAGACTTTTTGGCAAAAGGAAAGAGAATAGTTTCGCAACACGCTTCTTTAATAAAAATTACAAGTAGTCCTTTGAAATGTGAGCGGTTCTGAAGATCTTTGGTCTTTCCTTATAAACAAGTCATAAGGAATGGACTGTGAGAGACCAGTGAGCATCGTCCATTAGGACTTTTGTGATTATTAATCACGGTCATCCAAACGAAATGTGTGTTTTTAAGTTTTTCCGATTGTGTTTTTAGAGTGTTTTTATTTTATTGTTGTCTGCAAGAGAGCCGGAGCTAGATTAAAGACTTAAGCATTGACAGTGATAATACATAGATTGATTAAATTCTACAGGGAATGGTAAGAGAGGGTCCTTGCCCACCCCCATCACGTATGTCGGGGAGCAGGGCACAAGGTAGAAGGGGCCTATGTGTTCCATAGATAGCACAAACCCTGGGTGTCACGTGATTGAAGAGTTGCAGAACTCACAGACCCCCGCTATAATCCGGACCACCAGAGAATATCTTTTCCCTCAAATGGCAAGGTAAGAGGACGGGAAGGTTTAGCAGTGCTGGGAGAGAAAGGAGCAGGAACCTGAAGGATGCTTGAAGAAGGCAAAACTATTTGGGCCCTGACCCCAGAAACTTTTTGTGTAGACACCCATGAAAACTACATTAATAAATCAATTTATGAAACTCTTATCTTAGGTCCATAGAAATGGTACCACCTACTTTGATCCGTCTTGACCACAACATGATACCATCAAAGAAGAATTCATAGAAAGAAAAAGAGATCATGGAAATGAAACAATGTCCAAATAATTAGCCAAAAATATTCCTAGAAGTTCAGGGGGCAAAATGTCATCCTGCCCTCCTGACGAACACAGGAGTTTGTTCAAAACGTACATACTAATCCATAGGCATTATAGGTGTATTTGTGAGAATATTTTCACTATACATTCTCTGTATCTTATGTCTGCTTTCATGTGCCTTCCCAGAATCCCTTGCAGTGGCTATAGCACTGTGGATATGGGATGTCTGTGGTTAAAGCAGGCCTTCTGGCTTTTTTGGTCTGTGTCGATTTGTAATTGATAATACCTCTGCTACCCACTGATTCTCCGGGCCTCTGCTACCCACTGATTCTCCGGGCCTCTTTACTCCATTATCACTTAAAAGGTTTGTTGTTCAAGTAATGATATTAAATAATCCCATATATATATGTATATATATATATATATATATATATATATATATATATATATGTGTGTATTTTTATAAAATTACACCTTTTCCCCACTGCCCTGTACAGTGGATTGAACAATTCATAATCCTGTATATAGTTTTCTTTTCATTTAGGAATCTGCATCTATTTAAGTTAAGAATCATTTTCGCCAGTGAGATCTCACAGCAAAGGGCTTTGCAGGGGGGGGGGGGGGGGGGGGGTAACAGTAATTGTATTGCTTGAGCTGAATGGGATTTTTTATAGATACTTGAAGATATAGAAATAGTAATATCAAGATCTGTGCTCTCCAGTAATACGAGGCGTTTGGTGATTTATCAGTTTTTAGGATGAGTTTTTTTTTTCCAATTTCAAACCAATTAAGTGTCTTGTGATATTTTGGAAAATGGACAAATATGTTACTGTGTTGAGTATCCATTAGTGGTCTCCATTCTATTTTGCAAAATAGCAATTTGCTAAATCATTATCTCTACAACCAAATATAGGGACTGCAAATGAAAGAGAGTAGTTTGCCACCACCAAACACTAACCTCCTCTCCCTCCCCACTAATAATTAGAATGGTGAACGTCTTATCTCAACTTAGAGGGGTTCAGGCAGGGCATTTAACCTCCCCAGTAGCAGCTTTGGAGTGAGACACAATAGCTGTTCTGTAATTTCTGGGGCAAGGTTCTAAAAGTGATGTAATCAGCAGGAACATTCTATGCTGACCGTACCACTTTTAGAACTCCGCCCCCATCACATATAACTCTTATTGTATCTGATCAGACGTGTGAGTATATCACAAGGTGAATGTGATATATCACCTTCACGGTTCTTGATTGATTTGGGTTTGAATGATCGTACTGTATTCGATAAATGAGAATACAATTAAATTAACCCGAAAACAATCAAATAAAAAAAAAAAAGATAAATAAATGTATTTATTGAGATTCAAGCAGCAGAGTCAATCAATAGAGGCAATTGTTGAAATCTCTTGGCTGAAGAAGTGACTTCCATGAGATTTATAATAGAAGGTTGCATTGATTTCAAATTGTTTACTGATTTACTTATTTTATATTAGTTATTCTAGTGTTTTTGTTATGAGTCTGTAAGGGACAGAGACATGTACTTAGTCTGAGCAAAGGAATACGCAGGTGGGGTTTTTTTTTTTTTTAAAGGAATGACTGATTTGGTGATTGACTCCCCCACTGACTCCCCTGTGAACTCGATCACTCGGCAGAATTAAAAGGATTCAGTATTGAGCTCTTCTGGGATTTAACAAAGTGAAAGGCTGGCAGATGATCAGAATGGGCTCTGCTGTATATTAATTCATGTCAGCATCCCAAAAGTACACAATGAAATTAACTTTACATCTCCTACAAAACACCGCCACGTGAATCCTTTCTAGCATTACCATCTCCACTGGGCGGATACTCCAAATTCGGACTTCCAGCTGTCGGAGAACTACATCTGACACGCACCACTGCCTGCCTCTTAGCTGACAAAGCATTCTGGGAAATGTAGGGCCCTCCGCAATTGGAGAGGTAATCTACTACTCTTGATATAGAAGCATTGTTTCAAGACATTGCCCATCATGGGTGGGGTCAATTACAGGTGATCAAGGTGCTTTAAGGGTTTTCATTATACTTTAATTTAGGAACTCCTTTGCGTATCCATCCACCGTTGACCATTCTATTACCTTGGCGCTACCAAAGATTTTTTTTTCTTCTTCAGCACAGCCTTTCTGACAGATTGAGTACCATTAACTAGGGTAATAGTAACTGAAGACGAACGGGTATCTCAGTTTGTGTCTTTCCTGTTAATATTACACGGTAAATACTAATTCAGCATCGTAAAGTGCTTTTTTACAGATACCAAAGAGGAATAGAGTTATTTCCATTGCTGGGAGGCCTCAGGTTAATACTTAGAACCCCCCTTAGTCCTACATAACATTAATGGTCAGAATGCGTATTAATCAAAGACACGTTACAATCCTGGCAGGCCTACAGCCCTCAAGGACGGAGTTTGAAGTCCTCTAACATGCGAGATCTCCTTCATGCTTATTACAGTTTCCCAGCCCTTGTTTTCCGTAATAGATTTTGAATTTGAAGTACACGAGGATCTGGTGCTGGCATCAACCGATGGAAATAAATGTTCAAACAAAGATCTAGGAGTCCTGGCTGACTGTGCGAAAATAGAAAACTGGCAGCCATGTCCTCAGAGTACTATTAATACTCAATTATGGCCAGATTTACACGTCACATGCCACTAGGGTTATACCTTATTGACGCGAATCGAATGCGCCATCTAATCTAATGCGCACTTCAAATTGTGACACCTTGAAGGCAAAAAAAAAAGTTTTCGCCGGCGAATGTAATGCACATTTGTACAAGAAGTATTTTTTTTAAAACAATCAGTTTATGCTACCATCTTACAATAGTTTTATTATAAATTACACTGCTATACAATAATATTATGGCGTTTCTATAAGTAAGAGAGGGTAGTACGCATGCGCAGTTTGTATTAATTGCGTTTTGCTTTCCTTTTTGTTAATAGAAACATTTTGGGGGATTGGGATTAAGTTGCTACATAAAACATAAGCCAATCTAATGTGCCATCGATTCTAATGTGCCATCGATTCTAGTGCGCCATCGATTCTAGTGCGCCATCGATTCTAATGCGCCATCGATTCTAGTGTGCCATCGATTCTAGTGCGCCAACGATTCTAATGCGCCATCAATTCTAGTGTGCCATCGATTCTAGGGCGCCATCGATTCTAGTGCGCCATCGATTCTAATGCGCCATCAATTCTAGTGTGCCATCGATTCTAGGGCGCCATCGATTCTAGTGCGCCATCGATTCTAGTGCGCCATCGATTCTAGTGCGCCATCGATTCTAATGCGCCATCGATTCTAGTGCGCCATCGATTCTAGTGCGTCATTGATTCTAATATAGATATACGTGGATGGATGGACAAATAGACAGATAGATGGACTGACATACAGATAGATAGACATTTAGAGGCAGACAGAGACAGAGAAAGATAGGTATAGACAGACAGATTGATAGAGAGACAGAGAAACATAAATAGAGACAGTGTGATATTTATCATTAGGATAATTAATGGATTGCTCAACAGACAGAGGAAAATATGTAAATAGATAAACAGTCAGACAGATAGACAGACAGACTGATGGATCGATAGATATACAGACACACAAACAAGTGGACAGATGAATGAACAGACAGAGGAAGATATATATATATATAGTGATAGATTAATAGATAGCTAGATGGACAAACAGATAGATAGACAGACAGATAGATGTATAGATAGATAGACAGACAGGTAGATAGATAGATAGATAGATAGATAGATAGATAGATAGATAGATAGATAGACAGACAGACAGACAGACAGACAGACAGATAGATAGATAGATAGATAGATAGATAGATAGATAGATAGATCGATGGACAAACAGATAGATAGACAGACAGACAGACAGAGGGATAGATAGATAGACAGACAGGTAGATAGATAGATAGACAGACAGACAGACAGACAGACAGACAGACAGACAGACAGACAGACAGACAGACAGACAGACAGATAGATAGATAGATAGATAGATAGATAGATAGATAGATAGATAGATAGATAGATAGATAGATAGATCGATGGACAAACAGATAGGTAGATAGACAGACAGATAGATAAAGAAGAGATCCGTCAGGCAGAGAAGGGTTAAAAGCTGGCCTCACACCCCGAAGCAGCCACAGATGGTGGATTGAGGAAGATCAATACAAGGTACGACCGTCTCCACAAAGTTTTTAAAGGTCACGGTCTACAGAGGGACCAAAACCCAACGCCTTGCTAATTCGGAAAAACTGCAAAGTGATATTACAGAGC
Source organism: Pelodytes ibericus (assembly GCA_036172795.1). Lineage (NCBI taxonomy): Eukaryota > Metazoa > Chordata > Amphibia > Anura > Pelodytidae > Pelodytes > Pelodytes ibericus. Next base: position 11,721,636 of record CM069858.1, on the reverse strand, counting down.
CGTCGTCAAGTCTGTATAAACATGAGCAGAAAGTGCCCACACTCCACAAGGAATAGTACAGAGCACAAACCAGGATCTATTCTTATACATGGCAAGCTGCAGCCATACCCTGCCTTCACAGCTGCTGTGTATACAGCATCCCATGATACGCAGCCTGCTGTCTAGCTGCCTGAGCACTATGGGAGTCTTAGTCCACCATAGCTGAGCCACAAGGACTTAATAGCTGCTCTGCTGGCCTCTGGGCCAAACCCTTCTCCTCTCAGAGACTTCTTTCAAGGCACAGTGATAATACTGTCCATTTTCTGGACTGGACCCTTTTGATATCACTTGGAAAGATAAGATATTCAGCAATGCAGAGCCTTAAACTAGACCCAGGAACAGGAATATAGTGTCCCACAGCCATGCTTTTATTGTCTCCAAACACCAGTGACATCCAGAGAGTCCTCTGTACTTCTCCTAACCCTATCCACTGTCCCAAAGCCTGTCCACAGCTATAACCCCCCCCCCCCCCTCCATTGCTAAAAACCCCAATCTTCACCTGAGACCCCGAGTGTTCCCTGCTCTGTATAAAACCGGTACCTGTATACGGTACTGTGTCATTGTGTAACATACCCGGGTTTTACTGCACTATGTGTTACTGTGTCATTGTGTAACTGCACTATGTGTTACTGTGTCATTGTGTAACTGCACTATGTATTACTGTGTCATTGTGTAACATACTGGGGTTTTACTGCACTATGTGTTACTGTGTCATTGTGTAACATACCAGGGTTTTACTGCACTATGTGTTATTGTGCCACTGTGTAACATACCAGGGTTTTACTGCACTATGTGTTACTGTGTCATTGTGTAACTGCACTATGTATTACTGTGTCATTGTGTAACATACCGGGGTTTTACTGCACTATGTATTACTGTGTCATTGTGTAACTGCACTATGTGTTACTGTGTCATTGTGTAACATACTGGGGTTTTACTGCACTATGTGTTATTGTGCCACTGTGTAACATACCAGGGTTTTACTGCACTATGTATTACTGTGTCATTGTGTAACATACCGGGGTTTTACTGCACTATGTATTACTGTGTCATTGTGTAACTGCACTATGTGTTACTGTGTCATTGTGTAACTGCACTATGTATTACTGTGTCATTGTGTAACATACTGGGGTTTTACTGCACTATGTGTTACTGTGCCATTGTGTAACTGCACTATGTATTACTGTGTCATTGTGTAACATACCGGGGTTTTACTGCACTATGTATTACTGTGTCATTGTGTAACTGCACTATGTGTTACTGTGTCATTGTGTAACTGCACTATGTATTACTGTGTCATTGTGTAACATACTGGGGTTTTACTGCACTATGTGTTACTGTGTCATTGTGTAACATACTGGGGTTTTACTGCACTATGTGTTACTGTGTCATTGTGTAACTGCACTATGTATTACTGTGTCATTGTGTAACTGCACTATGTATTACTGTGTTATTGTGTAACTGCACCATGTGTTACTGTGTCATTGTGTAACTGCACTATGTGTTACTGTGTCATTGTGTAACTGCACTATGTATTACTGTGTCATTGTGTAACTGCACTATGTATTACTGTGTCATTGTGTAACATACTGGGGTTTTACTGCACTATGTGTTACTGTGTCATTGTGTAACTGCACTATGTGTTACTGTGTCATTGTGTAACATACTGGGGTTTTACTGCACTATGTGTTACTGTGTCATTGTGTAACTGCACTATGTGTTACTGTGTCATTGTGTAACATACTGGGGTTTTACTGCACTATGTGTTACTGTGTCATTGTGTAACTGCACTATGTATTACTGTGTCATTGTGTAACATACTGGGGTTTTACTGCACTATGTGTTACTGTGTCATTGTGTAACATACCGGAGTTTTACTGCACTATGTGTTATTGTGCCACTGTGTAACTGCACTATGTGTTACTGTGTCATTGTGTAACTGCACTATGTATTACTGTGTCATTATGTAACATACTGGGGTTTTACTGCACTATGTGTTACTGTGTCATTGTGTAACATACCGGGGTTTTACTGCACTATGTGTTATTGTGCCACTGTGTAACATACCAGGGTTTTACTGCACTATGTGTTACTGTGTCATTGTGTAACATACTGGGGTTTTACTGCACTATGTGTTACTGTGCCATTGTGTAACATACCATGGTTTTACTGCACTATGTGTTACTGTGTCATTGTGTAACATACCATGGTTTTACTGCACTATGTGTTACTGTGTCATTGTGTAACATACCAGGGTTTTACTGCACTATGTGTTATTGTGCCACTGTGTAACATAGCATGGTTTTACTGCACTATGTGTTACTGTGTCATTGTGTAACATACCAGAGTTTTACTGCACTATGTGTTACTGTGCCATTGTGTAACATACCATGGTTTTACTGCACTATGTGTTACTGTGTCATTGTGTAACATACCAGGGTTTTACTGCACTATGTGTTACTGTGTCATTGTGTAACATACCAGGGTTTTACTGCACTATGTGTTATTGTGCCACTGTGTAACATACCATGGTTTTACTGCACTATGTGTTACTGTGTCATTGTGTAACATACCAGGGTTTTACTGCACTATGTGTTATTGTGCCACTGTGTAACATACCAGGGTTTTACTGCACTATGTGTTACTGTGCCATTGTGTAACTGCACTATGTGTTACTGTGTCATTGTGTAACATACCTGGGTTTTACTGCACTATGTATTACTGTGTCATTGTGTAACTGCACTATGTGTTACTGTGTCATTGTGTAACTGCACTATGTATTACTGTGTCATTGTGTAACTGCACTATGTGTTACTGTGCCATTGTGTAACTGCACTATGTGTTACTGTGTCATTGTGTAACATACCTGGGTTTTACTGCACTATGTGTTACTGTGTCATTGTGTAACATACCCGGGTTTTACTGCACTATGTGTTACTGGGTGCTGCTCTGGATTATGTACATCTTCCCCTGCTGTATAAATAAAATCCTAGATTACTCACTATATAGCATGACAGGCCTTTACCGAACTCAAACGCCAAACAGAGCTTTAAATTCAAGGTTTTTTTTTTCGTCCTGCGATTTTTAATGTAAACGATTCATAACAATGAACAGTTCGCTGTCTCACAGAATCACCTCTTTCCTAAATCACAGATTTCTTTTGGCGCAAGTGTCATTTGCTCTCAAAGAGGGGGCCGAGAGGGGGCCAACATAAAAAAGTATATATATTTTTGTACATTAAAGGGTCTACTGAATAAAGAGAGAATTGCTGTTTGAAATTCCCATTTCAATTCCCTGCACTTCTCTCTTTATTGAGTAGACCCTTTAATTTACAAAAAAAATCCTATTATTAATAGTGTGTAATGCAGAGTTTATGAACGTTTTGTGACTATGTTTTTTTTACAGAAATCAATTATAACAATACAGATATCATTCTCCTCTGACCAAGAATACATTTAGCAGCAATAGCCTTTTAAAGATAGAGCTGGTTCCCAGTAGGGAGGCGGCCATCTTGAAATAAAATGGCTCCTAGGAGAATTTAAGCAGACATAATGGCAAAAATCTTCCTTACAATTGTCGATTTTATTAAAGAGATTTGACGGCCGTGCTATGCGGAGTGAGTCTGTCAATCGACAGTGTTGGTCTCTCGTGACCTCTGAATGTTTCAATCTATAAAAAATCTATATATTATATCTAGTCATTATAATCTACTTCATAAATTAAAAGAACATGTTAAAGGAGTCTGTAGCGTATTGTCCTGTCTACTGAAACCTCCTGGCCTTATGGTCAGGTTTGTGTTATTTCTTACATATATGTTTTATTTACCTCTGCATAGTATGGGGTAATTAGAACATCACCTTTGCTATAATCAAATGACATTTATTAGTTTATTAGCTTAGGGAATGCCTCCACATAAAGCAGGAGAGTCCTGGATTTGAGACTCTGTCCCGCTGACCACTTTTTTTGGGACCCCCAGTCTCATTCTCAGTCTGAGAGACTGTTTGAGTGACAGTCCTATCACGTAAACATGTTAGCGCTGCCAATCGATCTCACAAAGTTCCGCCCCTGGCATCCTCATGGCTGGTACGCTATGGCATCATAAGATGACATTACAACTAGGTGACTGCACATTTTACATTTGTTTGTACATTTGTTTCAGATCATTGCGGACTGATCCCTTTAAGATTCATTGTTGCCAAGCGCCCCTACTAAATACAAAACAGCTAGAGAATAAACAAACAGAAACCAGTTTACTTAATTTAGGGTCATGCTTCAGAGACTTGATAATGTATACAAAAATCTATCTCCGTCACCCTGACACGCGTCTTTGCTGTAAACAGCAGGAATAGGAGAAAAAAAATAGTTTCTGGGAACACATGTTCTGCGTCATGTGGTTATAGTTATAACTTAGGCTTAGCGAATAGAGTCCCAGACATAGAGTTGCAATCTGACTGTAAAATGCGTTGGGTCTGGTTTTAAAGGACAACTAAAGGGCAGGAGATAGATCTGTGTGACTTATCAGCTACTGGGGTAAAACAGTCCCTACATCAACAGCCCACTGATTAAGGAGAATCCTGCTTATCCACAGGTGTAGCGGATTATTAGCTCTCCAGGACTGGAACACCCACGATGTTTGACATGGCTAATGGGTCATGGGTGTCACCATCCCTGGGGTCTCGGTTCCTGTGACCAGGCGTGGGGGACAGCCTCAAGTTCCATGGGACAGGACCTTAAAAAAAAATGTGACTGTACCATCAAATCCAGGACTGTTGACACGTTCTAACATTGAGATAGTTAATTTGCATATGGAGCCACCAGGTGATGTCATCAACCAGAGAGACAACACAAAATAATTTTAGAGAGACACCGAACCTCCCCCCTCTCCCCCCTTGTGCTTCAAATATAGATACACAAGTGAAATGTTTAGTGGCCCATGTTTGAGGGGACCTTAATTACCCTCTGTTAAATTGAAGGTCTGCACTCGGAAAAGAGAGAGATCCCCAAATCTGACAGATCTCAATAAGATCCAAGCGATCGGCTGCCCGTGGGGCTGAGTGATAGAGCAGATTCCGATACTGGCTCTCTTTCACTGTGTCAGGGTGTGATCAACCAATCAGAGTGGCCATCCGCCACTTGCCTCTGATCTCTCAGATCCAGGGATCTCTCTCCTGGTTAAGACCCTCGCTGGCACCAGCTGAGAGTAAAGATATACATCAGGTTTACTTTGGTGAAGGGAAGCAATTTTGTTTAGCCTTTGCTTCTTCTAAAGAAGGTATATTGTCTCCGAATCCATACATTTGCTTGTAATTCTGCTGACACAGTGATTGGACCCCCTCTTAATCTTTACATTCCCAGTATAAACATTGTTTCGGTGATGAAGTCACCACTTATATCACCCTGCGCTGTGATAAGACAACCTGTAACCGATTATAACACCATCTCCTGTACATTACTTTCTGTCCCCACCACCGAATCTATTCCGGACAGAGTTCAGAGAAGGGCTACTAAACTGGTTCATGGGATGAAGGATAAAACTTACCAGGAAAGGTTAAAGCATCTTAACATGTATAGCTTGGAGGAAAGACGTAACAGGGGGGGATATGATAGAAACATTTAAATACATAAAGGGAATCAACACAGTAAAGGAAGAGAGTATATTTAAAGGAAGAAAAACTACCACAACTAGAGGACATAGTCTGAAATTAGAGGGGCAACAATTTAAAAGTAATATCAGGAAGTATTACTTTACTGAGAGGGTAGTAGATGTATGGAATAGCCTTCCAGTAGAAGTGGTAGAGGTTAATACAGTGAAGGTGTTTAAGCATGCGTGGGATAGGTATAAGGCTATCCTAGATATAAGATAAGGCCAGGGACTAATGAAAGTATTACTTTACTGAGAGGGTAGTGGATGTATGGAATAGTCTTCCAGTAGAAGTGGTAGAGGTTAATACAGTGAAGGTGTTTAAGCATGCATGGGATAGGTATAAGGCTATCCTAGATATAAGATAAGGCCAGGGACTAATGAAAGGATTACTTTACTGAGAGGGTAGTGGATGTATGGAATAGTCTTCCAGTAGAAGTGGTAGTGGTTAATACAGTGAAGGAGTTTAATCATGCATGGGATAGGTATAAGGCTATCCTAGATATAAGATAAGGCCAGGGACTAATGAAAGGATTACTTTACTGAGAGGGTAGTGGATGTATGGAATAGTCTTCCAGTAGAAGTGGTAGTGGTTAATACAGTGAAGGAGTTTAATCATGCATGGGATAGGTATAAGGCTATCCTAGATATAAGATAAGGCCAGAGACTAATGAAAGTATTACTTTACTGAGAGGGTAGTGGATGCATGGAATAGTCTTCCAGTAGAAGTGGTAGGTTAATACAGTGAAGGAGTTTAAGCATGCATGGGATAGGTATAAGGCTAGCCTAGATATAAGATAAGGCCAGGGACTAATAATAGTATTACTTTACTGAGAGGGTAGTGGATGCATGGAATAGTCTTCCAGTAGAAGTGGTAGAGGTTCATCCAGTGAAGGAGTTTAAGCATTCATGGGATAGGTATAAGGCTATCCTAGATATAAGATAAGGCCAGGGACTAATGAAAGTATTACTTTACTGAGAGGGTAGAGGATGCATGGAATAACCTTCCAGCAGAAGTGGTAGAGGTTAATACAGTGAAGGAGTTTAAGCATGCATGGGATAGGTATAAGGCTATCCTAGATATAAGATATGGCCAGGGACTAATGAAAGTATTACTTTACTGAGAGGGTAGTGGATATATGGAATAGTCTTCCAGCAGAAGTGGTAGAGGTAAACACAGTGAAGGAGTTTAAGCATGCGTGGGATAGACACAAGGCTATCCTAGCTATAAGACCGGGAACGGGGGACTAATAAAAGTACTTCATAAAAATTGGGCAGACTAGATGGACCGAATGGTTCTTATCTGCCGACACATTCTATGTTTCTATTTGATGGGGCAGTGGATGGTTTTCTGCACAATTTAACCTAGATTCACACCCTGGAGATAGCGAATGCTTCTTTACAGAAAAAAAAAGAAGATGTCCCTTCTCTTCCCGATGTCCGCTAATCCATCTTCATTCCGTTATTGATTCTCATTGATGCTTTTCACATCTGTTCATAGGTCATTGACCAGGATTAACATTGCTATTGACTTTTTCTTGTGCTATTTTGTTTGTATCAATCTTTATCGACTCAACACATTTCTTTAGTGGTACCTTTGTCACATCTGCTGGGATTCATCCCATGGGTGGTCAGAGACTTCCTCCCTGGTGTCTCCAAATCATACATGCCTTTTGATTAACAATGTAACAGGGACTATAAGGATAGATTGTCTCCTTCTTATGACATCATATCTTGGGTCTGTGTTGTCCAACCTTTTAATGTAGATTATTCTAATCTTGGCTACTTTGGCCTTAAAGGGACAGTATCACCCAAACATTGTTTTTACTGTGCATGTAGAGCATAAAAAGTATTGAAAATGATCTTTATATTGCATTAGCAAAACTGCAAGTAAATGCTTAAATTAGGAGAAAAAAATGTGTTTTACATGTGTCTGTGGAGTCTCCTGCTTATGACATCACCTGCGGCACGGTATGCAAATGAACTGCTTTTCAGTGGGAAATGTGGAATTTGCATACCGTGCCACAGGTGATGTCATAAGCAGGAGACTGCCACAGACACCATTTAAAACACATTGTTCTGCTAATTTAGGCATTTTCTTGCAGTTTTGCTAACAAGATTACTATTACTTTTAAACTGCTACTATTAAACTTGTTGTATCAGATTTCATAATACAATACATTCCTTGCAAATTTTTTGCCGCTCTTATTAGGCTTTCATTAGGGGTTTTTTAAAAAAAAAAAAACTTTATTTAAATATAAATATCACATTTCAGCTTGGGGCAAAGGCTCTAGATTGTAAGCTCCTCTGCTCATCTAACGTAGGATGTAGATCCCTTCTATTCTCTATACCAAGCGCTACGTAAGGCAATATAAATAAATGTTAATGTAATGTACGAAGCCAAAATTAGGGACTGTTTCCAAAAAACCTACTTCACTTGGCAGGTATGAGATGTGACCCCCTCCTGCAGGTTTTGCTTCCAGTTGAAAAGCTTTATCTGTTTTTATCTGTCCTTATTAAATTAATGATCCTGCACTAGCAGGCTTTCACGTCTATTGTCCCCCCCCCCCCCCCCCCCACCCCCTCCACCTCCCTCTTTCTCTGTTGTAGGCTCGGCAAGGCCTGGAGAAATGTCCAACCTTCTGCTCTTTCACTGCATCTCTGCAAAAAATATTAAAAAAAAATATTTGTCAGGTGTCCGTTGATACAGCCAGGCATTTACTGATGTCTGTATATATCATATTAGGTTCCAGGCAGGGTTTGGACACACTATGAACATTAACTGCTTCAGTGCTGTAAGAAATAAAAAAACGTAAGAAGATGTCTGTGGTGTCTGCTTTTTATGACCTCCCTTTGTACATACTGCCCAACTCTTGCCCTGGCCAATCAGGTCTCCGCGGTGAGGGGCGGAGCTTGGGAAGTCGCACGTCAGCGCTACAAATGTGCACAACAGACAATTACATTTTTTTTTCCTGCAGGATTGTGGTCTTAAGTCCACAAAAATTTTAAACAGAGGTAGAGCTTGGTGGGATAGCGAGAATTTCTCCCAAAATCGGGACAATCCTGCGCAATACGGAACCGTCGGGAGGCATGTTTTGTGGCGTGACAGGCAAATGAACTACTTTTGATAGGAAATGTGTCATTTGGATATCAAGCCACTAGGTGATGTCATTAACTGGATACAAACACATAGAGTAAACAAAAAAAATTTTCTCTTATTCTTGCAAATCTGCTAACATTTTTTTCATCTCTATTTTCACAGTAGAAACACTTTGTTCGTCCCAGCACAATGTATAATGGAGTTGCTTAGCTCACTTTTTTAGAGAATAGAGATATATTCTGGCGTCGTATTTGAATGGTCACTGGTTACAGTAGACATCCCTCTCTATTGTATCCAATAACATCCGTTTACGACCCAGCTACACATTTGACTAGTCCAGTAAGCCCCTCACCTGACCTTAACAATACAAAAGGTGAAAAAGGGACACACCACAATCAATATACATGATTGGACCCACATGTACAAACACAGCTCTGCCGAACACTCCTCATGGTACTTCATCAAAATGGACAAGTGCAGGATGAGATGGAGAAACTATTTAAAAAAAAGAAAGAAAACAACACAATTGTGTAATATGAGCCAGTGCCAAATAAATAATCACTCACAAAGATGCAATATAATACAGAATGGGTCACAGGACCCTTCCTTGGCTGCTTTAATATCTTCGTACAAATGTAACCAACACAGACTAGTAACGGAGAGGGCACATTAGCCCAGAAATTCTCAGCCAAATGGCCAGTGGATCCAGGAACAACCAAAAGCCTCTCAACGCTAGTCCAAGTTTCCTATGGAGAAAAGGCTGGCCTTATCAGACAGGGTGAAAAAGGCTCTCATGTGTTAAACTATGCCTCCATTTTTTGGGTAATTTTCTTTTAGAAAATTGCCACTGCCTACAGAGGGAGCTATATTGTCCCATGGCCATTGTTTCCACAATGAGATGTATTCCAAATCCTGGGGACAGCAAAGTACTAGACACCTAAGTGTTTTCTAGACATGTGCATTCGTTTTTGGACAAATGCATTTTCGTCCGAAAATAGCATTTTCGTCCATTCGTCCGAAAAACGAAAATGCTAAACTAACGAAAGCCGAATGAACGAATGGTTAATAAACGAAAATCATTTGTCCATTCGTGCTATTGGCATTCTATAAACCGAAATAGAGTCAGTTTATAGAATACCAATAGCATTACATACATTCCATAAACCAACATAATGAACGACTTTTGGTTTATGGAATGTATGTAATGCTATTGCTATTCTATAAACCGAAATAGAGTCCCCATTCATACGAATAGGTCAATTGAATGGGGACTCTATTTCAGTTTATAGAAAGCCAATAGTATTACATGTATTCCATAAACCGAAAGTCTATAAACCGAAAGACATTCGGTTTATAGACTTTCGGTTTTTAGAATACATGTAATGCTATTGCTATTCTATAAACCGAATGTCGTTCGGTTTATAGACTTTCAGCTTATGGAATACATGTAATGCTATTGGATTTCTATAAACTGAACTAGAGTCCCCATTCATAAGAATTTCTTATGAATGGGGACTCTAGTTCGGTTTATAGAAAGCCAATAGCATTACATGTATTTCATAAGCGAAAGTCTATAAACCGAACGACATTTGGTTTATAGACTTTCGGTTTATGGAATGTGTAGGTCAATTGATTCGTACGAACGAATAAAACGAAACGAAAATAATGAACGAATTTCGTCTGAAACGAATGCAGTAATGAACTAAATTCGTTTTAGACGAAATAAATAACATTTTCGTCTGAATGGACAAAAACAAAACGAAAATTTTAGTTTTGCACATGTCTAGTGCTTGCTGTCTTTCTATCCAGTTGTCATGTCTGTCTATCAATATCTGTACCTTATTTGTCAGCATATCAACCTTACCTGTCTATTTGTGTCTATCTCTGTATTTGTCAGCATCACTGTCCTTCCTGTCTATCTCTGTGCCTGTCTGCCTCTACATCTGTCAGCATCACTGTCCTTACTGTGTTTTTGTGTCTCTACATCTGTCAGCATCACTGTCCTTCCTATTTGTGTCTGTCTATCTCTGTCTGTGTGTCTCTACATCTGTCAGCATCACTGTCCTTCCTGTCTATTTCTGTCTCCACATCTGTCAGCATCACTGCCCTTCCTGTCCATTTGTATCTGTCTATCTCTGTGTCTGTCTGTCTCCACATCTGTCAGCATCACTGTCCTTCCTGTCTATTTGTGTCTGTCTATCTCTGTGTCTGTCTGTCTCCACATCTGTCAGCATCACTGTCCTTCCTGTCCATTTGTATCTGTCTATCTCTGTGTCTGTCTGTCTCCACATCTGTCAGCATCACTGTCCTTCCTGTCTATCTCTGTGTCTGTCTGTCTCCACATCTGTCAGCATCACTGTCCTTCCTGTCTATCTCTGATAACTGGTAAACTAATGAAATTGCAAAATGGACCACTAAGTTGTTTTTGTCCCCCACCCCCCTTTCTCCATGGGCTAAAAGTTTGCCCTAGACCTTTTTTTGGGGGGGAGGGGGGGGGGGGGGGTATGGACGATGACTTCTGCAGTGGCACACAAAAAAGAGAGGAAAAAAGAATAATTCCATGTTTTTTGTAATGCGTAAGAGGCAATATGGCAGACCTGGCTTGGGTCGGCAAGGCACACGTTATATTTTGGTATCCCAGACGGGAGATAATTCTCAGGAGGAACGAACTGCCAACAGGCGGATAATATATAAATGTGCAACACTCAGCATAAAGCACAAGTGGTCTGAATATTTCCAGAACTGCCATTGTTTTATTTAATTGCAGACTGCAGATATATTCCTTAATCGATAGGAGAGAGAAAAAAAAAAAAATCATCTACCACGAACTGTCATGATGCCAGCGGGCTTTTAATTAAAAATTCAGTAGAGGTCTCTCTCTGTTCGGATGTTTTACGTGAAGAGGGCAATATTATCTCACCACATCAATATGGATTTTATTAATCTCTAGAATTTTAATAATTCAAATAAAATTTAAAAAACAAGCAAATTTGGTTTACTTTTTCTAAATAAACCCATGTTAATAATTATAATAACTTTTTTTTATTTCGAATACCGATTTAGTGAAATGCAAAACCCTTTCCAACTCCCATCACGCTCAGCTGGGTTTTGATGCCGTTTGTAGTCCGCGGAAACTAGAGGAGGCATTGGTTATCTCTTCATAACCCCAGCTTTCTAGATAGTTTTGTACAGTGCGGACGTCTTCAGCCAAGATTGGCGCAGGACTATGGCCAGCCAAATTCATTTCTCTTATTTGAATTTATGACGCGATGTAATAATTCGGAATCTTGGCCTACGGCAGGAAATAAGGGATTCGAGCAACCTCAGCATGTCCGGATCCAAAATCCAGAGCATCTGTGAAATCTCATCCCCCTCCCCCACCCCCACCCCTGCAGAGTGAACGCACCCAGCAGCAAAGGGTTAATACATAGACTGCAGCAGGTATTTAGAGAAGGCGCTGGCTGAATTGGTCATGCCAGGGTTAAACAAGGCTCCTTTATTGGCACCACCTTGCTAGAGCAAGGTTCTAAAAGTGGAAGAATCAGCAGGATCATTCTATCGGTTGCCATGGTGACTGGCAGTCATTATATCTGTTGCCATTTTCAGAACATTACCCCAGATCCAGCAGGAACAGTTCCTCAGTTTCCGTGGTGATTGCTCTAGTTGTTAGGACCCTGCTCCAGAGCTGGTGTGCATTTGTGCACTATACGGACACTGTATAATCAGGCAGGTAACACTGGCATCTGCCAAATACAGACTAGTCACTAGCCCATCAGGTGATGTGAGGTTTGCATGCAGCTGCTTGGCCATAGAAACCCATTCCATGAAGCTCCCGCCGCACAGTTTTTGTGTTGATATTAATGCCAGTGGAAGTTTGGGATCTTCAGCTATGGACTTTTATAAACACCCCCCCCCCCCCCCCCCGCGCCTCAGCACTTCACGTTCTGTGTCTTTACGTGGCCTTCCACTTCGTGGCTGAGTTGCTGCTCCTCCTAAACACTTCCACTATCCAGTAATACCGCTTACAGCTGACCGTGGAATATCTAGCAGGGATGACATTTCACAAACTGACTTAGTGTAAAAGTGGCACCTGTCACAGTACCACGCCTGAATTCACTGAGCTTTTCAGAACCACCCACTCCCCCCCCCCCAAATGCTTGTAAATGCAGACTGCCTGGCTAGGTGCTTGATGTTACAAACCTGTGGTAATGGTTCTGACTGAAACACCTGAATTCAATAATTAATTGGTGTGTCCCAATACTTTTGTCCATATAGAATATGTATGTATAGGTGTGGCCCTCAATGTGGCATGCAACTAGTTAAAATTAGCTCACTTTTTTTAGAGGGTGGATTGGAGTGATGGGAGTGATGGTAGGGTGAAATGTATTCAGTTTACTGTTTTGTTGAGTTATTATTGTTAACCCATTGTGTGCAATGCCGGCAGACTGATACTCCCCTAACCACTATTTTAAAGAATAATGCAAGGTGATGAATGAGAGGGTTTATTAGTATTAATACTATATTGGCGACATATAGTAGTGGGATGCATGCTACTGGTGTAAATGTGTGTTTATCTGCATTGAGTCTGGCAATGTATGTGCATGGGGGGGGGGGGGGGGGGTCTCCTGATAAGGGGGAGGGGGGGCTCAGTCCTATGGATGGTGAACTGATGGAGTCTTGGCACATCTAAACCTGGCTGGTGAGAGGACCTTACCCTGCTGAGAGTGAATAGTGGGTGATTTTGGATTATTTTAAATACAGAGCATGATGATCTGTACAGTGTATTAACAGGACTGGAGCAAATGCATAAAATAAGATACATTCATTTTATATGTGTCTGTGGCGTCTCCTGTTTATGACATCACCTGTGGCTTGATTTGCAGATAATTGGTTTCCTAAACTGCAGATTTTGGTTACTCTGCCGAGGTTTCTAGTGTGGGGTATCTTTTGCCTCCCCCTATGACTTAGGGTCTACATATATTGCATTAGCTGGTTGATTGGGAGGGGTACCTTGCACTGTGTAGGCTATCCAATGTGTCCATTTTACCATGAGTTGGCTGGCTGAGATTTATGGGTACTGCGGTGTGCACAGCTGGAGTGCCAGTGCATAGCCTTCCTAAATCTGGGTGATGGGGTGGTGCATGCATCGCAATGGCTGCCTGTGATGCAGTGCTGGATGAGGGTGATGGAGGTGATTTTAGTCTCACAAAGCTGGCAGAGCCGGCACATCTGGAAGCTGTCAGTGAGTGGCAGTGTTAGGGGAGTGTACTGCCGGCTGGGGGGAGGGAGTTTAGGGGCTGAGCTGCTCCCCTCCCTCTCTCTCCTCTCCCCCCCTCTCCCTTCCTCTGCAGAAGCAGCTCCCTGCCAACAGAGAGCACTCAGCATCTCCCCAGCATGCCTCCCCCAGACACCCCAGCCCCTTCCCTTCCACACTGGGGGGCTCTGCCTCTGGACACTGCCTGCTAGCTGCTCCCCCTCTGTGCCCTTTTCCCTGGCTGAGGAGCTTGTCCTAGAGGTTACCTGGGCCCGGATGTTCCAAGGATGCAGAGTTTGTCCGCTAAGGCAGGCAACAGAGGTACCCAGCAGCCCAGGGGGTCTGATGTGATAATGGGGATCAGGTAATAACCCCAAACTAAAGGAGACAAGGGAGGATCCAGGATCTCCATCATTGGGGACAGAACCCCCCCCCATACACCCCTTAATCTGGAGAGAGAACCCCCATTTTACTGGAGAGAGAACCCTTCATCCACTGGAGAAAAGACCCCCCCATTTACAGGAGAGAGAATCCCCAATTTTCTTTGGGGGACTTGAAACCCTCATTTACTGGAGACAGGTTTCCTATCACTCTGGACATTATCTGGAGACAGGATCCCCCTCATTGGAGTCAGCCCCCTATCCCTGGTGTGAAGCCCCTAACCACTGGTGGGAGAGCCCCCCCATTCTCTTACATTCACACTTGTAGGGCATTTTGTCCCTATATTTGGATACCATTCACTATTGCTGGACTCGGAAACCCCTAACTCTGTAGACCCCTTGAAACTGGACACAGTCCCCCTGACCCCTGGACACCCCCCCCCCCCCCACCCCCTCATCTACTTAACGGGCACAGACCCCCACCTTTGCTCGACTTGGCCCCCCACTTCTTGGTGGACACAGCCTTTTTTTCTGAAGGATTTATCTGGAATCTCTTCTTTTTCTTCTTAAATGGTGAATGAGATGCAGAAGATGTACGTCCCAGAGGGAGACCACCCAGGTGAGGGGGTAACTGCGCCCATGTGTATAAGCCACAGGTCCTGGAGGTAGTTAGTTGTGTGTGTGTGTGTGTGAATCCACAGGTCCTAGAGGTAGCCATGATGTTTGATAGTGATCCACAGAACCCAGAAAAACGCAGATGTCCTTTAAAAACTAAAACCCAAGATGTGATCTACAGAGGGATGCATGTGTCTGTATTTTTAAATGTGATCCACTGGTCTGTAAAGGTAGGTTGTGCATTGCCTGTGATCCACAAGCTCTGGAGGGAAGCTGTCATGTATGTGATGATGATCCACAGGTCATGAAGGCATCTGTCATGTTAAATCTGATTTACAGTTCCTGGAGGTATCTGTCATGCGTGCAATTCGAGGGGTCCTAGAGGTAGGATGTCTTGGATGTAGCCATTGGGTACCAGAAGGAGCTGGGGTTTGTGAGTAATTACTGGGTCTGGAAGGATGATGCTGTATGTGGTCCACATGTCATTAAAGTGGGTGTTAATTTGAGTGTTGACCCCAACCCCCCCCCACCCCCACACACACACACGGGCCTTTGATTTGGATCTGATTTCACACTTAGTGAAGATTGTGTTGTTGTTTTTTTGTTTGTTTTTTAATGATGAATCCTTATTCTTGGAGGGGGTGAATTCATGCTGTACCCCCTACCCCACCTCTCTGGTCAGCCTGTTGCCTGTGAGTAGGTATCTGAGATTGGGGGAGAGGCATCCTTATCTGCTAAGGCCTTGTCACTAGGTAAATGTTTGCTGAGCCCATGATCTGTGTATCTACAGCATGTGCAAACATCTATATACACCATAGTGCATATATGAGTGTATATCTACACGCATGCATGTATGTAACCCCTTGCATGTGCATTGTGCATGGGTAATATACCTGTGTGTGCGCGCTTCTGTGTGGACAATGTGGATGCATGCAAACTGTACATGTATACATGCGTGTGCATTACGTGTCACAGATAATATAACAAGCAAACATGCTGTCTAAATTTCAACATCACACATGTCTCAAAGGCTGTAACCCCCTCACTGCTGGGCAGGCTGTAAAGACCACCTTGCTGCTTTGGATAGGAGGGAAGGGGTGATTGCCCATGCATGGGTGTGTTTGAGCAGTACACGGGCTGGGAGGCATGGTCGAGGGATAATGCAGATCATATCAAGCAAACAGATTGTGGAAATCATCTTGTTAAGATTATAAACCAAAGCCCATCTCCATCTGCAGCTCAGAACCCCTCCTCTCCAATCCCAGCGACTTCTCCCATACGTGGTCATATGGTTTTTAAACAGGGATTGGAGGCAGGAGGGGGGGTGAGGGTTTAGGACTTGGCGCAGTCATAGAGACTATTAACCCTTTTCAAAAGAAGTGCTTTCCACATCAGGGACCATATACTGTGTAACGGCTGCTGGACCCCCGGGGTCCAGATGCTGACGGACTTCAAACCTCATAATGCTCAAACAACCTTTAGACATGGCGCAGAACTATGGTAGTTTTAGTCCAAAAACATCCGAACTGGACCAGTGAGTTGGCTGGCCAGAAGTAGACTCGTGGTCTAGTCTCGTCGTTGGAATGTGGCGTGGCACAGAATGGGCTAAAATGGGACTGATCTAATCAAAGGCCTCCAGCACCCAGCAGAAAGTCACCCCCGTCTTAAGGGGTTAACTAGTCACATTTGAAGGTGATCATAGGAGCCTTCAAAACCAAAAACCATAACAAAGTGTCATCCATCAATTATATAACCTTTGGGGCTATTTGTACTAATCTGTACCGACTCCAGGCATTGTAGAATTTGTTTATTGTATCCGCTGTAACGGATTTCACTGGGAGTTTGTGCATGGTACCCACTACCCCTTTTTTTCTTCTTTTTTTCCTCTTTCTACCGGTATTTTCTATTCAACACCTTTCACAGAGGTGCACAGTATTGCAGGGCCTATATCGTAGGCGACAGTGGACTGTTGGCTGGGGGGGGGGGGGGGGGGGGGCAAAACTAATTTATTTGCCCTTGGTGCCACTTCATCATCCCACCTGACATCATCAGAGATAGACACACATAGACATGAATTACAGATTGACTGACAAATATTGTACATAGCTCAACAGGCAGACTAGACAATTGGATAAAAATGTTACCAAATGGGGCGTTTAAAAGTAATAAATGGTACAGGCCATCGAGCGAGATTAGAGACCAGTCCAATTGCCCTCCTGCCCCCCTTGCCAGCCCTCCCCTCCCTTGGTAGGCATTTGTGTTTGATCCTCTGTTGCTCCAAACTATTCTTTGTTTAATACCTCTAATATATGTACCTACCCCTCCTGTAAGTACAGAGAGGGTTACATAACGTTCCTGCAGATCTAATGCCAGGGGGACACATCTGAGCCGCTAGATAAATCTTGCAAAGTGAAAGTCGGAATAAGCTCGGTGAAATGTGTGTGTAAAAAATCTCCTGCAAAGTCAGTGACCTCACAACTATTCCACAAGTGAGTCATATATACAGAGTGAGAGGAAGAGAGGGGGGGGGGGGGGGGGGGGGCAATCACACACCTTCCCCCAAGGCTGAGGGTCCCCCCCCCCCCCCCCCCTGTACTGGTTTAAGGAATATCAGGAACTGTTTCAAAGTTAGGGATTTTTTTTTAGTTGCTGTAAAATTACCAGTTTTAGCACATTGAGCAACCCCCCTGAATAAGCCTGGGAGAACCAGTGAGTAGCTATGGACCAGCAACTCACAGGCAGCCACAAGGAGACTTCTGTACCCAAGATTTGCTGGGATAGCAGGAAAAGGGGCCAAGTCAAAGAAGAAATCGAAGCAGGCTTTCTGAGGATGCTGGGAGTGGGAGTAGCACATGCATGAGGCGGTTTAATACCACAGGTCTGAAATTAGAAACGGTGGTTACCCCCAATTACAACTCCCATCATGCTCAGCCAATTCATTAACCTTCAAAAGCCCATTATGCAGTCCAAGAACAGGACTTGTGATATATCTGGAGACTTTAAGAGCTAGACTGACCAGATCAGGAACCAGCCTAGTTATTTGTAGGAGCCATTGCAATGGATGCATAGAGTTCTATATAGAACAATCTAAAAAACGTAAGGATCCAGTATTATTTTAGGAGCCATGGTCCCCTAACTGGAAGGTCCTGGTCCCCTAACCATTGATCATTTAAGGCCATTTGGGAAGATCTGTTGTAGGGCGCAGTACAGGGGATGTTTCTGTTCCATTTTGGTTAAGAGATTGCAAATAGCAAATCAGTGGCCAATATGGCTCTTCGAAGACATCTGATGTCTGTACATTTTTCTATATTACCCAACTCCTGCTCTAGGAAACTGCCGTTGATTGTCCATTAGAATATAGGACTGGACTGTCCAGGACCCTAGAAGTCACCTTTATAAGAGACAGGTTATAATATGGTACGAGAATGCAATTTGTTTGTTACCGTAGGGAGTTATTTATCTATAACATATGTGACCCAAATAATTAATCAATGTATGATCCATACCTGGAAACTTGGGTTGTATTAACCCAGCAGAGGTGAGCACAGATTTCTGAGAAACAATGAAGGACTGTCCATTGAATTCCAGGACTGTTGGCAGGGTTAGTTCCCTGGCTGGCCCCTTAGAATCT
Organism: Pelodytes ibericus; assembly: GCA_036172795.1. Lineage (NCBI taxonomy): Eukaryota > Metazoa > Chordata > Amphibia > Anura > Pelodytidae > Pelodytes > Pelodytes ibericus. Next base: position 11,702,976 of record CM069858.1, on the reverse strand, counting down.
GGGGGTCAACTTCGGTTAACCTTGGTCCCTGTGTAAGTGATGGATTACAGATTGTTACATGTTAAGTGTAGCAAAAAAAAAATAAAAAAAAATCATATTGTTTCTACAACTTGGCTCCCTATAATAAATACATGTAGTTTGGTTAATGCCATTACATTTTTGTTACAGTAGCTTTGTTTTGATATGTCTTGTATTAACAGATTAAGTGCTGGACAGCTCACTTTGGATCAGGGAAACTTTATTACGATAAATCAAAGGCTTGTCCATGAGAATATGTCTAATATTATACCAAAACAACAAATGCATAGCTAATCCCTGCGTAATAGCGGTACTCACTGTGATTAAAAAAAAATATACTTCTTATGACATTTTGTAGCTTTTTAAAACATTTTTTTTTTTACAGACTGTCAGCCAATTTGCTGACAGTTGCCAGCCCATCCCATCATGTCTACTCAAGGCCTTTTTGTACTTCTAGACAATAGGTTTGCCTGCTCCTCTAGCAGTATCTCTGGACGATTAAGACAAAACATTAGGGGGTTATGGTTTAATAGAAAAGATGAATTCTGGGGCAAAAGTTCTAAAAGTGATCTAATCACCAAAGCAATCCTGCGTGGTCTGCTTATCTCTTATTGGCTGCCTGATAGTCTAATTAGGAAGACTGATAAACTCTGCAGTTTTATTTCTAGTGATGTGGAAAGGATAGCAGCTAATATGATTAGATGCCACCAGCAGTATTTAAGGGAAAGGAAGTGGTCCTTGGCAGATGCTCAGAAGGATGGATGTAATGGTATAAATCTAAAAGCATATTTAAATTCTCAGACAGTATTATTAATGTGGAACAGATCACAAGGAGGGACTGGAGCAAGCAGCAGACTTACAGCATGAACAATGACCTTCTCATGCACACACTAAATGTTAATAAACACTTCCCTACAAGGGGGGCTATGGATATAAGTTAGTTATGGGGCAGAGTTCTAAAAGTATACACACAGTGGTGTATCTTGGTTTTGTGCTGCCCTAGGCAGACAAAATTTGGGCACCCCTCCCCCCCCCACCCTCGTTGCACAACTATGACATGCCCCATCACCCACATTGCACACACAATAAATGCCCAATCACCCCTTTAAACATGCCCCCATCACCCTTATTAATTGGAAGGAGCTAAAGCTTGCTGAATGGTGGGGGAGGGAGTGAAAATGTTTGAAGCACCAGAAGTGTGCTTTAACACCCTCTGGCAAAGTGCCGCCCTAGGCGAGTGCCTTGTGGAGGATACACTACTGCATATACATATACACACACACACACACACAATACACCCCATTGTGTTTGCACATTTCTAGATTTGTTTCTTTGGTTTTACCTCTGCGCCTTAGGTAATACTTGCCTGATGCATAGGTAGACCTCAAAAAAAGTACAAACATGGCTGCTTGCATGGATGCATCTGCCTGCATTGTAGGACATTGATATAGTGATGTATCTCTAAGGGAAGTAGAAGTATTGCAAATCAAATATAAGGGAGGTGAGAACAGGACCAGAGTGTGTATAATTAGATGGTTTTTTTTTTGCAAAAATACTGTTTTTAGCAAGTACTAACATAATAATAGTATAATCATCGACATCGTTGAGGTCTCTTTCTGCTCCCCTGTAAAAATGACAGGCCCAGACCATTAAATGTCCGTTTATCCTCCTACTAGGGGCACTAAATGTTTTACTTGCGTTCTTATTAGCAGCATGATTAAAAATAAAAAGTTTCCCTTTAAATAAATGGCTGACTTTTCACACTATACCCAGCACAAGCCTCTGACACAGAATATTGCATCATGTCTTTTAATGTTGTTAGTTTACAGTAGACTGGGTCATTTGTCATACAGATTTCTTTTCTCTAAGGGAGAGGGAAAAAAAGATTGATAACTTTTATGGAACCGAAATGATGTACCATCTCCTCTCAGCTGCAAAAGGCCTCAGTGAAACCCATTATTAGTGTTGTATTTGTGAAATAGCCCAACGCTGATTTATAATAAATAAAATGAAAAATATACACTAAAGTATTTTCAACAAAAAAATGAAATAAAATGAAAAAGAGTGTTTATGTAAATATATTTCCACATGAATTTATGTACAATTTAAAAATGTATTTACACATCAAACTTTAGAGTGAAGTTGTTGCTTTAGAAAACTTTATATGGATCAGGAGAGCACAGAAAATTATCTATATGTTGTGTTAACAGTTTTTTACCCAGTTTGTAATGTTTTGTATAAAATACTGGTTGTTATATGCTTAAATCTAAATGGTGGGGTGTCCATTATGGAAGCTAAAAGACAAAACATGAAAAATAAGCAGCCAATCAGCAAGAGGGAGCAGGTGCATGCTGGGAAATATCAAGCGGTAAGCACAAGAGATGGGTAATGATGGAAACAGAGCAGCCAGTCAGCAGGAGGGATACGGTGCATGCTGGGTAATATGTTCTAAGCACAAGAGACAAGTGTTATTAAAAGATATCGTCTCAATCGAAAAGTGATAAACGGCATACAGCATATAGACAGTTTGGGCTTTATTCATTAAAAAAGAGAATTGCAGGGAATTGAGAAAGGGATTTCAAACTCAGGGCCAAAGTAGCCAGTTGGAAAAATTCTCCTTTTTGAATTTTGAGTAAATTTTTCCAACTCAACTACTTTGGTGTGAAATTATTTTATTAATTTCCTGAAACTCCCTTTTTCACGAATGAAGCCCGTTCGTTTTACTGTGAGGACTAATGTACTCTGTGTATATGTTTCTAATGTGTAAATAATTAAAAAGAAAAAAAAAATGTACGAGGAACTGCCCCTTTAAAATAATTGATCTATACATTTGCTAGAACTTTGGCTAGCATTGTGTAATAGATAAAAAAAATAATATTCAGGATGGATCATTTTTAAATTTCATTATTATTATTAATAATAATATTAATACGGAATTCTGTAGGAAAGTTATTATACCCCTTTTAGTATAATATAAATTAAATCTTAATTTAGAACCATTGGGAGAGTTAGTCTGCGCCTTGCAAGGCATATCTAACATGAGATTCTTGGTTTCAGTTGCGATAAAATAGACATTTTCCTACTGGGAATATAGACATTTCCACCTTCCTTTTGCTGCCAGGACATGTGATAAATTACATCTTGTGGTTAAATGCTGATTTTTTTCCCTGTACTTCAGAGCTAGTTTTGTGGCCGGAAGACAACAGAAAGTTATACCATCAAGATTTTTTTTTTTTATTATTGACAGTATGTTTGCCAGGATTAAAAATGAAAGGAGCACTAGAAGCAGACACCCCCCCCCCCTCCTTTTTTTTTTTACTACTTGTTCCCTAAGCAGACAATTAAACTTATTTTAACCCTTGCTTGCTTCAAAGAAAATGTGTAGCCCTTCTCCAAATTCAACCCGATGTGTATCTATACAGATAAAGATACCTGGGGGTTTACTCTAAGCTCTTCTCCTTTTCTTTACACTGGATCAGCAGAGAGGACCTAATCCCATGTAAAAATGAGAGTCTATTTCTGATTCCATGCATACAGCTGTATGATCGGCCATTTTTTCTTGGAAGATACACATTCCATGTCACCCTGCAGAATGTGCAATTCCTATGTGTTCAGAGATAATCAATTACTTAATCAAGTGCATCCCATTGGGATCCACTCCTTAAATAATTAACTAGTTCCTCCTGGACAGACCTTGGATTGTGTATTCTGCAGGGAACATGTCAAATTTAAATGTGTACAGCAAAAAAAACAACTGCCTGACCTGGTCACTCTAGCTGTACAACTAGTGCAAAATATACATGTACTCCTGTGTAATATACGTATGCACACACTGCAAGTGTATTACTGGTATTATCATATGTCTGCTCTGTACAGGCTCCTGTGTAATATATGAATGCACACACTGCAAGTATAGTTATCATTCACCTGGTATTATTATATGTCTGCTCTGTACAGACTCCTGTGTAATATATGTATGCACACACTGCAAGTATAGTTATCATTCACCTGGTATTATTATATGTCTGCTATGTACAGGCTCCTGTGTAATATATGTATGCACACATTGCAAGTATAGTTATCATTCACCTGGTATTATTATATGTCTGCTCTGTACAGACTCCTGTGTAATATATATATGCACACATTGCAAGTATAGTTATCATTCACCTGGTATTATTATATGTCTGCTCTGTACAGGCTCCTGTGTAATATATGTATGCACACACTGCAAGTATAGTTATCATTCACCTGGTATTATTATATGTCTGCTCTGTACAGACTCCTGTTTAATATATGTATGCACACATTGCAAGTATAGTTATCATTCACCTGGTATTATTATATGTCTGCTCTGTACAGACTCCTGTTTAATATATGTATGCACACACTGCAAGTATAGTTATCATTCACCTGGTATTATTATATGTCTGCTCTGTACAGGCTCCTGTGTAATATATATATGCACACATTGCTAGTATAGTTATCATTCACCTGGTATTATTATATGTCTGCTCTGTACAGACTCCTGTTTAATATATGTATGCACACATTGCAAGTATAGTTATCATTCACCTGGTATTATTATAGGTCTGCTCTGTACAGACTCCTGTTTAATATATGAATGCACACACTGCAAGTATAGTTATCATTCACCTGGTATTATTATATGTCTGCTCTGTACAGGCTCCTGTGTAATATATATATGCACACATTGCTAGTATAGTTATCATTCACCTTGTATTATTATTTGTCTGCTCTGTACAGACTCCGGTGTACTATATGTATGCACACACTGCAAGTATAGTTATCATTCACCTGGTATTATTATATGTCTGCTCTGTACAGGCTCCTGTGTAATATATGTATGCACACATTGCAAGTATAGTTATCATTCACCTGGTATTATTATATGTCTGCTCTGTACAGGCTCCTGTGTAATATATGTATGCACACATTGCAAGTATAGTTATCATTCACCTGGTATTATTATATGTCTGCTCTGTACAGGCTCCTGTGTAATATATGTATGCACACACTGCAAGTATAGTTATCATTCACCTGGTATTATTATATGTGTGCTCTGTACAGGCTCCTGTGTAATATATGTATGCACACATTGCAAGTATAGTTATCATTCACCTGGTATTATTATATGTCTGCTCTGTACAGGCTCCTGTGTAATATATGTATGCACACACTGCAAGTATAGTTATCATTTACCTGGTATTATTATATGTGTGCTCTGTACAGACTCCTGTGTAATATATGTATGCACACATTCCAAGTATAGTTATCATTCACCTGGTATTGTTATATGTCTGCTCTGTACAGACTCCTGTTTAATATATGTATGCACACACTGCAAGTATAGTTATTATTTACCTGGTATTATTATATGTCTGCTCTGTACAGACTCCTGTGTAATATATGTATGCACACACTGCAAGTATAGTTATCATTCACCTGGTATTATTATATGTGTGCTCTGTACAGGCTTCTGTGTAATATATGTATGCACACATTGCAAGTATAGTTATCATTCACCTGCTATTATTATATGTGTGCTCTGTACAGACTCCTCTGTAATATATGTATAGACACACTGCAAGTATAGTTATCATTCACCTGGTATTATTATATGTGTGCTCTGTACAGACTCCTGTGTAATATATGTATGCACACACTGCAAGTATAGTTATCATTCACCTGGTATTATTATATGTGTGCTCTGTACAGGCTTCTGTGTAATATATGTATGCACACATTGCAAGTATAGTTATCATTTACCTGGTATTAATATATGTGTGCTCTGTACAGACTCCTGTGTAATATATGTATGCACACATTGCAAGTATAGTTATCATTCACCTGGTATTATTATATGTGTGCTCTGTACAGACTCCTCTGTAATATATGTATAGACACACTGCAAGTATAGTTATCATTCACCTGGTATTATTATATGTGTGCTCTGTACAGACTCCTCTGTAATATATGTATGTACACACTGCAAGTATAGTTATCATTCACCTGGTATTATTATATGTGTGCTCTGTACAGGCTCCTGTGTATTATATATATGTACACATTGCAAGTATAGTTATCATTTACCTGGTATTAATATATGTGTGCTCTGTACAGACTCCTGTGTAATATATGTATGCACACATTGCAAGTATAGTTATCATTCACCTGGTATTATTATATGTGTTCTCTGTACAGACTCATGTGTAATATATGAATGCACACATTGCAAGTATAGTTATCATTCACCTGGTATTATTATATGTGTGCTCTGTACAGGCTCATGTGTAATATATGTATGCTCACATTGCAAGTATAGTTATCATTCACCTGGTATTATTACCGGTATATGTCTGCTCCGTACAGGCTCCTGTGTAATATATGAATACACACACTGCAAGTATAGTTATCATTCGCCTGGTATTATTATATGTATGCTCTGTACAGACTCCTGTGTAATATATGTATGCACACATTGCAAGTATAGTTATCATTCACCTGGTATTATTATATGTGTGCTCTGTACAGACTCCTGTGTAATATATGTATGTACACACTGCAAGTATAGTTATCATTCACCTGGTATTATTATATGTGTGCTCTGTACAGACTCCTGTGTAATATATATATGCACACATTGCAAGTATAGTTATCATTCACCTGGTATTATTATATGTGTGCTCTGTACAGGCTCCTGTGTATTATATATATGTACACATTGCAAGTATAGTTATCATTTACCTGGTATTAATATATGTGTGCTCTGTACAGACTCCTGTGTAATATATGTATGCACACATTGCAAGTATAGTTATCATTCACCTGGTATTATTATATGTGTGCTCTGTACAGACTCATGTGTAATATATGAATGCACACATTGCAAGTATAGTTATCATTCACCTGGTATTATTATATGTGTGCTCTGTACAGGCTCATGTGTAATATATGTATGCTCACATTGCAAGTATAGTTATCATTCACCTGGTATTATTACCGGTATATGTCTGCTCCGTACAGGCTCCTGTGTAATATATGAATGCACACACTGCAAGTATAGTTATCATTCGCCTGGTATTATTATATGTATGCTCTGTACAGACTCCTGTGTAATATATGTATGCACACATTGCAAGTATAGTTATCATTCACCTGGTATTATTATATGTGTGCTCTGTACAGACTCCTGTGTAATATATGTATGCACACATTGCAAGTATATTTATCATTCACCTGGTATTATTATATGTGTGCTCTGTACAGGCTCCTGTGTAATATATGTATTAACACACTGCAAGTATAGTTATCATTCACCTGGTATTATTATATGTATGCTCTGTTCAGACTCCTGTTTAATATATGTATGCACACATTGCAAGTATAGTTATCATTCACCTGGTATTATTATATGTCTGCTCTGTACAGACTCCTGTGTAATATATGTATGCACACATTGCAAGTATAGTTATCATTCACCTGGTATTATTATATGTGTGCTCTGTACAGGCTCCTGTGTAATATATGTATGCACACATTGCAAGTATAGTTATCATTCACCTGGTATTATTATAGGTCTGCTCTGTACAGACTCCTGTGTACTATATGTATGCACACACTGCAAGTATAGTTATCATTCACCTGGTATTGTTATATGTCTGCTCTGTACAGGCTCCTGTGTAATATATGAATGCACACATTGCAAGGTTAGTTATCATTCATTATGGGGTTAACATTAAAGGACAACTGTAGCAAAAAAAGTTGTGTTTAATTGAAAGATTGTATCAAGTGTAGGCATTTTATTTAGAAATGCTTTAGTGAAAAAATACAAATAATGTACCTTATTGAGCCATCTTTACTCCATATTGGTCCAGGAGGCAGACATTTTGTTTAGTATCCAAGGTCCTGAGAGAACTATATGGAGTAAAGATTCTAAACAACATGTCTGCCCCCTGAGAGAACTATATGGAGTAAAGATTCTAACCAACATGTCTGCCCCCTGAGAGAACTATATGGAGTAAAGATTCTAAACAACATGTCCGCCCCCTGAGAGAACTATATGGAGTAAAGATTCTAAACAACATGTCTGCCCCCTGAGAGAACCATATGGAGTAAATATTCTAACCAACATGTCTGCCTCCTGAGAGAGCTATATGGAGTAAAGATTCTAAACAACATGTCTGCCCCCTGAGAGAACTATATGGAGTAAATATTCTAACCAACATGTCTGCCTCCTGAGAGAGCTATATGGAGTAAAGATTCTAACCAACATGTCTGCCTCCTGAGAGAGCTATATGGAGTAAAGATTCTAAACAACATGTCTGCCCCCTGAGAGAACTATATGGAGTAAAGATTCTAAACAACATGTCTGCCCCCTGAGAGAGCTATATGGAGTAAAGATTCTAAACAACATGTCTGCCCCCTGAGAGACCTATATGGAGTAAAGAGGGCTCGATAGGGTACATTATTTGTATTCTTTCATTCAATAACTTGTTTATAAATCATCTACACTTGATACAATCTTTCAATTTCTTCTCTTCCACAGTTGTCCTTTAAGTCACACCCATCAAATTTGCTTTATGAAAAAGGCACTTTTAACACTAAAGTTAAAGCTACTTTTTTTGCAGCTGCTATTTTTCCATCAGATCTGTTTTAGATCTAGACTAGTGGTCCACCCAATAAGTATGTTTCCACCCCCTAAACTTAATAGTTCCAATTACTCTTAAAGGGAGAAGCATGCTATTTAATATTGGTCTCTGGGCTGTTGCTTGGCAACTAGAGCATCCTGGGAGTCTCTCCATCTGACCGCGTCACAGTGTTGGAGGGCAAATGGTGTGCACTGTACCACATGATGACCCATTAGCATGATAATAAATGACACAAGCAGGAGAGATTCTGGTACCCAAGATTAGCTGGAGATCTAGGATTTTTTTTTCTCACCCCAAGATGCAAGATAATGAAAAACAGGGCAAAGGCTGCCAGTCGGCTGATGATGATTGATTACAGAATCAAATATCAGACAGTGATAATGCTACTCCACTCTTGCAAATGGTTTTATGGGAAGCACAGCTCTTTGGAGCTATTTGATAATGTATTACTGTGGTGCAAGGGCATCAGGTCTCAATTAGAAGATGATATTTGTGATTGTTTGGGTGGGTAATTAGGATGAGCTCGTTAAGAGGTGGTTGGGAGGCTGAGTTCCTTTTTTTACAGTCTGAGCAACCAATTATTCATATTCTTTATTAAGCCTGGATAAGAACAGGGCCAATTTAGTCTGCCTGTAACAAAAGCAGAGTTTATTAAATGTATTATGGTATTATCAGGATAGCCTTCTATACACATCCCCTGCATTCTAGAATTCTTTACAGTGCTTCCACTGGGAGGTTATACTCTTTATCTACTACTCCTTTGGTAACATAGTATACAATAGAATTAATTTCCCCCCCAGTTATCCTTGCTCTATTCTAGTCATGCCCCTTTGTGTACTAGTAAAAGGAAGAGTAAGTATATAGTAGGCGATTAAAACATATCCCAGATTCCCAGAGCTGGCAGGCCAGTTTACTTTGGAGTGATCACTGCCCTGGAGTATGCATTTTCTTTTTTTTTATAAAGGACCCTGAATAAAAAAAAAATGCAATGGGATCAGTAGTATATAGTCCAGATATTGTTAATTTAAAAAATTGGGACCCAAAATTTGTGGGTGGGGCATGCTCAGACAGGTTATTCTAAACCCCCCCCCCCCTTCCCCCATGCTTGTTCGTTGGTTTATTAGCACTTGGACTTCCACTTTGTACCTTTTCTACTGGCCGCAAATAATTTAGCTTTTGCATGCTGCCTTGCAAGATATGTTTGATGTGTGTCTGGGGAGTCTCCCGCTTATGACATCACTGTGTTGATTGAAATGCAAATGACACATTTCCTATTGAAAAGCAGTTCATTTGCATATCAAGCCACAGGTGATGTCATAAGAAATGACACACTTCCCTTAGCTTTTCAGTGGGAAATGTGTCATTTGCATACCGTGTCACAGGTGATGTCATAAGCAGGGGACGCCACACAGATTTAAAACAATTTTTTCTCCTAATTTAGACATTTAGGGGGTCATGTACTAAACAAGTGCAGCGGTGAAAAAAGTAGGTAAAACATGAGTAAGGAGCAATTTGCGACTATTTGTCTACTTGTTTTTCCCTGATTCGCGCCTCTTCCGTTTATTTTTATTTAGCGTGCATTTTTCCGGTTGCACTAATAGATTGCGGTTTTATTTGCGCCACGCTAAAGAGCTTTGCGAATATTTTGTGAAAAATAATTCTTATTTGCGTGTGAAAATTACACCAGCTTTTAGCATGCGCGATCAAAGGAGGTAGAAAAAATATTCGCAAAATTGCCCGTTTTTATTCGCAGTTTGCTGGTATGTACTATTGGAGTGTTAAATGCTTAGTACATTGCAATAGGAGCAAAGCGCACTAAATAGATTTGCACATAAGATATATTTGCGTTTTTTTAGTACACGCCCCTCTTAATGTGCATTTCTGCTAATACAATGTATAGATCATTTTTTATTCTCTACATTCACAGTATATAGAAATGTTAAGGATGAGGGAGTCCCTTTAATTGATTTCTATCTGGTCGCATATAACTTCTACACACGGCAAGGCAGCATGTAAAATTATATGTGACCGGTACAAGAGGGACGCTCTCGGCTTGCCACATAGGGTGATGAAACCATTGACCAATGTGTAACATGCCCCTGAAGCTAATTGGACTCTGTTACCTTTCTATTTAATTCCTCAGACACAGCGTTTAGCAAAGATCTTGCAAATGGCCTAGTTGAAGTGCTTTTTAAATAGCCTCAAACAATTCCCCATCACTTCCCAAAGGCTCAGTCAGTCAGGTCATTGTAGAAATATTTGGGGCACTGGCCCCCTTAGGCCATCCGTAACTGATACAGGTGACCTGCAACCACTCGCTGGATATACAAAGACTGGGTCACACACACACTGTCTCAATGCAAGGCTATCTGTGATCCCCAAGGCTTCAACTGCAGTTATAGGCCTCACGCCAGCCGTGGTGGACTATACGGTCTATTTACTAAACAGGGATCTGCGGTGAACTATAAAGGAAACTGCAAGAAAAAGACCTCGAATATCAACTGTCGGCAAAAATCAACTTATGTTCAATGGAACGATTTGCATCAAATGTAGACATTTTTAATTAGGAACGATTTAAAGGACAACTGTTGGCAAAAAAACAAGTTCTGTTAAATTAATGAATATATTGTCCTAAGCATAAATAGAAATGCTTTAATAAAATAATACAAATAAAGGACCTTATTTAGCCCTCTTTGCTCTATATAGCTCTATGAGGGGGCAGACATGTTGTTTAGAATCGTGGGTCAGATCTTCCTTTGCCTCACCCAAGATTCTAAATCAACATGGCCGCTCCCTGACAGAGCTATCTCTAGCAACTAAGGCTCAAACAGTTACATTATTTGTATTTTGTTTTATTAAATAATTTCTATTTGAACCGTCTACACTTGTTGCAATCTTTCCATTAAACAGAAGTTCTTTATTTTTGCTGCCCATTAATATAGCCAAAAAGGCGAATTTCGAAGTCAAAGTTAAAACAGTGGAACAAGCAGCAGGAAGGCCTGTCGGTCGCCATGTTGACGGCCCCGCCTTTTAGAGCTTTGCCCTATTTAATGTACACAAAGTAATATATAAATATAAATAAACACATTTTACTGCATTTGAGGATGTTTTATTGACAGTTCCCGCCTGCTGTGAAATAGATGATATATTCGACACGCTAAGATCTTAGTGCAGGGGGGATTAAATGGTCATGAACTAGAAGTGAAAAAAAATAGGGACTGTCCCTCTAAAATCAGTACAGTCGGGAAGTATGACATTATTTTTTTTAATGACAGTTTTACTGCCACTTTAAGCTTAAACCTTGCTACTACCGCGTTAGCGGCAGTTATTATAAGTGGGTATCTCTTTAAGAACACAAGCTGTGATAAACTGGAGCATCAGACACAGAGTTTATCGATAGTAATATTCTGCCACTATGGCAACCTAGCATTATGTCATTGCGGAGAGGAGGCTGGGACATTCTGTGTAATCCTGAATTCCCCATCCCTGGTAGAAAAAAACCCCAGCAGCATTTCAAGGAAATAAATGCAATGATCTGGTTATGGCTTAGAACAATAAATATTTATATTTTTTGTCTCCGAGGCAGTGAGGGTCCTGCTGGCGAAATGTGCAGGGATTCATTGATACCATTATTAAGGATATCCTGGAGAGCAAATTTGCGTCAGACTATTGTGACCTTGGGGAGGTCGCGAAACCTGTTATTTCGGCAAAGTGTTGACTCACTTCTCTGGGGGGGAATAAAAAAAATTGTTCATTTGGTATGCTCGGTTTGATATTTTACACTGTCAGACTGCCAGTGCAAAAAGAAAACCCATGCCCCCACAAACACACAAAAAGGGGCTTGCTGGACTTTGATAAGGGAATTTCAAAAGGTAAGGCCAAAAGTAGTTAAAAAAATAATAAAAAAATCTCCCCTTCAGCTGTAGTTCAAACTCTTTTGGACTTAATTTTGTAATTCCCTGCAGTACTCATTTACAAAAAAAAAAAAAGCAAATATATTTTAGATGCAACTTTTTTTTGCTCTTTGCTTTTTGTAACGTTGTAAACATTTAAAACTCAGACATTATGAGCGAATTGTGAATAGCCAAGTTTGCGAATATTTTTTTCTGCATTTTTTTTTTTATTAGTGCTCTCTAAAAGCTGGTGTTTTTTTTGCACACAAAATATTCACAAAAGTCTCTAATATAATTGCAACATATTAGCGCAACCGGAAAAAATACACACTACATAAATGTAAACAGAAAAGGCAAAAAAAACAGAGGAAATATTTTACTAAAATGCGGCCTGCCCCGAAATATCCGGGTTTGGGCATGCCTCCTCAACGTCAAACATGACATTGAGAAGTATTGTTTTGCCAGGCAACCACAGGGTTTGGGAAGATCCTTATTGGGTCACTGCTATATGTCCCTAGCCCCCAACCACTCTGTAAAAATGACAGCGTTTCGGAAATGTATTGAGTTTGCCACCCTCACAATATACACATTTTTTTTTAACGCCTTCCTGCCAGATGGCACTTCGGTCCTTCAGGAGTAGGGTTTGCACCTCGGCCATTTTTATCAATTGATTATCAATTAACTAATCAACGTGGTTCCGTGGGATCCACTACTTGATTGGGTCATTGATTTCCTTCTGATCACGTGTGACTTCTACATTCTGCAAAGCAGCCTGCAAAACGTATATATGTGGCCGGTAACACAATGGCCGAGGTGGCAAGCCTATTCAGGAGCAAAAGGACCGGCAGGAAGGGCCTAAAAAACCTCAGGAATCGCCCCAGGTGGCCAAACCCCTAGCTACGCCACTGAGTTCATTTTATCAAAACATATCTGATGTCATACACAGGACACACCACAGACCCATGGATACCATATATTACTCGCTTAATCTATACATTTGCTGCATTTCTGCCAACACAATGGATAGATCGTTGTTGGTTTATTAGTTGACTGAATGATTACTTTTGATGCAGCTGAAGTGTCTCACTGGGCTAATGCACTGACTAGTTCCCAGGGCTGTTTGATTCCTGGTGAGGTCAGTTTCATCCCTTTGAGGCTGACGGAATGAATACCATTAAGTTGGAGAATGATAGAATGTGTTTCAATCCTGGTAAAAAAAAATAACTTTGTTGCTTTTTATTATTTTAAAAAGTTTCATTTCTGGTTAAAATGTACACAGGGGCTTGTAATCTACATATACAAGTTTTTGCTAGCCCCCGATTCAGGGCCCTCATTGGCTCAGCCTGGGGTGTGGTTAGGGATGCCACCGCGGCCATTTTTTGTACTGGCATGAAATTCGTCCTAGGCCAGGATTCTGCTTGCAGAATTCGTATGTTGACAAAGGCAACATAATTACAGTGGTCCCTGTATAATGCCCCTCCATTGATTGATCCATTGATTTCTGTGAGCACATGAAAGCTGCAGACTGCCAGCTGACCTATGTGCTTTTACGTGTCCTGACCAATAGCAAATGGAAAAAAGCCGGGGAATATAAGTCAAAGATCTGCCGTAGCTTACTGAAAGAGTAGTACTTACACGGAATGACCTTCCAGTCGAAGAAGTAACTAGGTACATTGTAAGGGGATTCTAGAATGCCCAGGATATACATCGAAATCTGGGCTTTCGTTAAGGTCACAGTAGTTCCTATCTGCTTCAGGCTTGAAGGGTGGCAGTGACTTCAGCCTGGTTAAAGCTGGTTAAAGGGAGTAAGTGGCATTTGTATGGAGATCAGATTACCCCTCTACGAGGGACTGTCATCCAAAACGTATATATCATGGCATGAAGTGGACATCTGGTGATCATAGCTGACAGGGGAGCTGCTGCCATGGCTGCCCTTGCCAATGTATAATTCCTATATGTCCCAAAGGAAATCAATTAATCAATGTAGTCCCCATGGGATCCTTTCCCAGATTAATTATCTGGTTCCCCCTAGATGAGCTTACAGTCTGCAGGGGAGCAGGTAAAATCTGTACCCCCAGCCGACCTGGCAATCCTAACTATCAGAATTATATAACCTGCAGATCGGTACAGGCTCCTGTGTAATATATGTATGCACACACTGCAAGTATAGTAATCATTCACCTGGTATTATTATATGTCTGCTCTGTACAGACTCCTGTGTAATATATGTATGCACACATTGCAAGTATAGTTATCATTCACCTGGTATTATTATATGTGTGCTCTGTACAGAGTCCTGTGTAATATATATATGCACACACTGCAAGTATAGTTATCATTCACCTGGTATTATTATATGTGTGCTCTGTACAGACTCCTGTGTAATATATGTATGCACACACTGCAAGTATAGTTATCATTCACCTGGTATTATTATATGTGTGCTCTGTACAGGCTCCTATGTAATATACGTATGCACACATTGCAAGTATAGTTATCATTCACCTGGTATTATTATATGTCTGCTCTGTACAGACTCCTGTGTAATATATGTATGCACACACTGCAAGTATAGTTATCATTCATCTGGTATTATTATATGTGTACAGGCTCCTGTCTAATATATGTATGCACACATTACAAGTATAGTTATCATTCACCTGGTATTATTATATGTCTGCTCTGTACAGACTCCTGTGTAATATATGTATGCACACACTGCAAGTATAGTTATCATTCACCTGGTATTATTATATGTGTGGTCTGTACAGACTCCTGTGTAATATATGTATGCACACACTGCGAGTATAGTTATCATTCACCTGGTATTATTATATGTCTGCTCTGTACAGACTCCTGTGTAATATATGTATGCACACACTGCAAGTATAGTTATCATTCATCTGGTATTATTATATGTGTACAGGCTCCTGTGTAATATATGTATGCACACATTACAAGTATAGTTATCATTCACCTGGTATTATTATATGTCTGCTATGTACAGGCTCCCCTGTAATATATGTATGCACACACTGCAAGTATAGTTATCATTCACCTGGTATTATTATATGTGTGCTCTGTACAGGCTCCTGTGTAATATATGTATGCACACATTGCAAGTATAGTTATCATTCACCTGGTATTATTATAGGTCTGCTCTGTACAGACTCCTGTGTAATATATGTATGCACACACTGCAAGTATAGTTATCATTCACCTGGTATTATTATATGTGTGCTCTGTACAGGCTCCTGTGTAATATATATATGCACACATTGCAAGTATAGTTATCATTCATCTGGTATTATTATATGTCTGCTCTTTACAGACTCCTGTGTAATATATGTATGCACACACTGCAAGTTTAGTTATCATTCACCTGGTATTATTATATGTGTGCTCTGTACAGGCTCCTGTGTAATATATGTATGCACACATTGCAAGTATAGTTATCATTCACCTGGTATTATTATATGTGTGCTCTGTACAGGCTCCTGTGTACTATATGTATGCACACACTGCAAGTATAGTTATCATTCACCTGGTATTATTATATGTCTGCTCTGTACAGGCTCCTGTGTAATATATGTATGCACACACTGCAAGTATAGTTATCATTTACCTGGTATTATTATATGTGTGCTCTGTACAGACTCCTGTGTAATATATGTATGCACACACTGCAAGTATAGTTATCATTCACCTGGTATTATTATATGTCTGCTCTGTACAGACTCCTGTGTAATATATGTATGCACACAGTGCAAGTATAGATTTCATTCACCTGGTATTATTATATGTCTGCTCTGTACAGACTCCTGTGTAATATATGAATGCACACATTGCAAGTATAGTTATCATTCACCTGGTATTATTATATGTCTGCTCTGTACAGGCTCCTGTGTAATATATGTATGCACACATTGCAAGTATAGTTATTATTCACCTGCTATTATTATATGTCTGCTCTGTACAGGCTCCTGTGTAATATATGTATGCACACATTGCAAGTATAGTTATCATTCACCTGGTATTAATATATGTCTGCTCTGTACAGACTCCTGTGTAATATATGTATTAACACACTGCAAGTATAGTTATCCTTCACCTGGTATTATTATATGTCTGCTCTGTACAGGCTCCTGTGTAATATGCACACACTGCAAGTGCTGTTATTATTTTAGATATACATATTCTATTGTAGATTATTATAATTATTAAACTTTAACAGACTGCCAGCTGACCTATGTGCTTTTACGTGTCCTGACCAATAGCAAATGGAACAAAGCCGGGGAATATAAGTCAAAGATCTGCCGTAGCTTACTGAAAGAGTAGTACTTACACGGAATGACCTTCCAGTGGAAGAAGTAACTAGGTACATTGTAAGGGGATTTTAGAATGCCCAGGATATACATCGAAATCTGGGCTTTCGTTAAGGTCACAGTAGTTCCTATCTGCTTCAGGCTTGAAGGGTGGCAGTGACTTCAGCCTGGTTAAAGCTGGTTAAAGGGAGTAAGTAGCATTTGTATGGAGATCAGATTACCCCTCTACGAGGGACTGTCATCCAAAACGTATATATCATGGCATGAAGTGGACATCTGGTGATCATAGCTGACAGGGGAGCTGCTGCCATGGCTGCCCTTGCCAATGTATAATTCCTATATGTCCCAAAGGAAATCAATTAATCAATGTAGTCCCCATGGGATCCTTTCCCAGATTAATTATCTGGTTCCCCCTGGATGAGCTTACAGTCTGCAGGGGAGCAGGTAAAATCTGTACCCCCAGCCGACCTGGCAATCCTAACTATCAGAATTATATAACCTGCAGATCGGTACAGGCTCCTGTGTAATATATGTATGCACACACTGCAAGTATAGTTATCATTCACCTGGTATTATTATATGTCTGCTCTGTACAGACTCCTGTGTACAATATGTATGCACACATTGCAAGTATAGTTATCATTCGCCTGGTATTATTATATGTCTGCTCTGTACAGACTCCTGTGTAATATATGTATGCACACACTGCAAGTATAATTATCATTCACCTGGTATTATTATATGTGTGCTCTGTACAGGCTCCTATGTAATATACGTATGCACACATTGCAAGTATAGTTATCATTCACCTGGTATTATTATATGTCTGCTCTGTACAGGCTCCCCTGTAATATATGTATGCACACATTGCAAGTATAGTTATCATTCACCTGGTATTATTATATGTGTGCTCTGTACAGGCTCCTGTGTAACATATGAATGCACACATTGCAAGTATGGTTATTATTCACCTGGTATTATTATATGTCTGCTCTGTACAGGCTGCTGTGTAATATATATATGCACATACTGCAAGTATAGTTATCATTCACCTGGTATTATTATATGTGTGCTCTGTACAGGCTCCTGTGTAATATATATATGCACACATTGCAAGTATAGTTATCATTCATCTGGTATTATTATATGTCTGCTCTTTACAGACTCCTGTGTAATATATGTATGCACACACTGCAAGTTTAGTTATCATTCACCTGGTATTATTATATGTGTGCTCTGTACAGACTCCTGTGTAATATATGTATGCACACAGTGCAAGTATAGATATCATTCACCTGGTATTATTATATGTCTGCTCTGTACAGACTCCTGTGTAATATATGTATTAACACACTGCAAGTATAGTTATCATTCACCTGGTATTATTATATGTCTGCTCTGTACAGGCTCCTGTGTAATATATGTATGCACACATTGCAAGTATAGTTATTATTCACCTGCTATTATTATATGTCTGCTCTGTACAGGCTCCTGTGTAATATATGTATGCACACATTGCAAGTATAGTTATCATTCACCTGGTATTAATATATGTCTGCTCTGTACAGACTCCTGTGTAATATATGTATTAACACACTGCAAGTATAGTTATCCTTCACCTGGTATTATTATATGTCTGCTCTGTACAGGCTGCTGTGTAATATGCACACACTGCAAGTGCTGTTATTATTTTAGATATACATATTCTATTGTAGATTATTATAATTATTAAACTTTAACATGCATGAAAAGAAAGTTTGGTCATTGTCACATCAGAAGGGTCAGTTAACCTGCATTTTACGCTTCCTTCTACCAACTCACTTTTTAAAGTTTTTCTATTTTTGTAATGCAAGAGCAGTAGGTGCACTGAAAAGCTTCCCAGCAGAAGTGGCAAGGGCAAGATAATTTAGGATTTCTAATAAAGAGATCCAGTGTAGGAAGTGAGACAACAATAAATGCCGGATTTTCCCCCCGATGTGGCGTTTACAGCCTGGATGAGCCAGTTGTCTACTATCTGCCATCAGAATCTGTATTGCTTTTAATATAAAGCAGCCGGGTAAAAATAAAGTCAAGTCTGGAGTGAGACCTAGTTTTGGCCGCGCCATATGAGAGTGCCAGGGACCCTCTCTTATCAAGCAGGCGTCTGTCTGCTCTAATACCAATGAAGCTTTGCTTCTGTACGGATGACCCTATTTGGTAAAGTGAGTGAGCGGCTGGGAGAGATGGTTCCCAGCTGTATCCACACATCCCCTGAGAGCGCTAGACTGAGAGAGAGGGGGTGAGATGGCATGGGAACAGCCAGGGATACTAAAGGGGTAGTTTGAAACCACAGTGGGGTCTGGGATGTGATCCAATACGTTTAAATACATTAGAGGGATAACCCTGTGAGTACCAGGGGTTCCAGGCTTTTTAGGCACTTAATCTAGGGTAGGGGTAGGAAACCTTTGGCACTGCAGATGTTGCGGACTACATCTCCCATGATGCTCTTACAGCAGTAATGCGGGCAATGCATCAAGGGAAATGTAGTCCACAACATCTGGAATAGTGACGGTTGCCTACCTACATGATCTAGGGTGACCAGAGGTTCCACTGGAAGGTAGATGGGGCTTTTGAAATGTTACATCTTGTTTGATAATGCCTCTCCTCACCCCTGTATAGCCTAAACATCCAGCCTGTGGCTCTCCTGCTGTTTCTAGACTACAACTACCATAATTCTCTGCCATTCTGGAAAACTACTGGGGAATGATGGGATTTGTAGTCAGAGAGCAGCTGGAGGGCCCCAGCTGGATGTATTTCTATTATATCCAACCCAACTTGTTTTCTGGATCTGGTACACGTTGTTAATATATGTGACATGTACTTATTCTTACTTTGAAACAAGTTCCAGTTCTCCTGTAATTGAACATTGAAAACAATATCAGCGGGGCTTCTAAATTGGACGACGTCCAATAAGGAGGGGAGATAGGCAATAAATCTATTACACTTTAGGGGGCTCCGCAACAAAGAGGGAATTGATAGGGGGAATTTTAAACTTAAGGCCAAAGTAGCTGAGCTGGAAAAATTCTTCCAATTCCGCTGCACTGGAGATTTTTTTTAACTCGGCTACTTTGGCCTAAAGTCCCTGACATTCTCTCTGTATTGTGTAGACCCTTTTAATTAGATATTTTTTTACTCTTACCTGGTGCAGCACTGAGCTGTCCCTTTAAATCTGGTTAACCCTTTGAGGCACTTGCTAGCTTTAACCAGTGCTGTAAGGGGGTTCTGTGACCCGTGCCGTGGCATGCAGGGGGTATCAGGGTTAGAATGTGTTTGTTTAGTACAGTCACAATGGGTAAAGGCTGTGATCTGCTCATGTGACTGTACTCAGGCTGCATCTCTGGAGTTTTGATGCTGCTATGGGGGGGGGGGGGGGGGGGGGGACGTTGCTGGAGGTTAATCCTGAAGATGCTGGAGGTCTGGCAGAAGCAGATGGAGATGGCACAATCACATGTGTCGCTGTCACATCCTGGTGATACCTCATTCCCAGCATCAGATGAAGAGTATTCATTTATAGACCAAGAGCTGAGAGCCTCTGCATGCCATGTGGGATGTACAGAGCCCTGGGATGTGAAAGGCTCTGCGTGCAATATATAGAGAGCCCCAGGATGTGACAGGCTCTGCATGCCATGTATACTGAGTCCTGGCATGTGAGAGGCTCTGCATGCCATGTATACAGAGCCCTGGGATGTGAAAGGCTCTGCGTGCAATGTATAGAGAGCCCCAGGATGTGAGAGGCTCTGCATGCCATGTGGGATGTACAGAGCCCCGGGATGTGAAAGGCTCTGCGTGAAATGTATAGAGAGCCCCAGGATGTGAGAGGCTCTGCATGCCATGTATACAGAGCCCCAGGATGTGAGAGGCTCTGCGTGCAATATATAGAGAGCCCCAGGATGTGACAGGCTCTGCATGCCATGTATACAGAGCCCTGGGATGTGAAAGGCTCTGCATGCAATATATACAGAGCCCTGAGATGTGAAAGGCTCTGCATGCCATGTGGGATGTACAGAGCCCTGGGATGTGAAAGGCTCTGCGTGCAATATATAGAGAGCCCCAGGATGTGACAGGCTCTGCATGCCATGTATACAGAGCCCTGGGATGTGAAAGGCTCTGCATGCAATATATACAGAGCCCTGAGATGTGAAAGGCTCTGCGTGCCATGTGTACTGAGTCCTGGCATGTGAGAGGCTCTGCGTGCCATGTATACAGAGCCCCGGCATGTGAGAGGCTCTGCGTGCCATGTATACAGAGCCCTGGTATGTGAGGGGCTCTGTGTGCCATGTATACAGAGCCCCGGGATGTGAGGGGCTCTGCGTGCCATGTATACAGAGCCCTCGGATGTGAGGGGCTCTGTGTGCCATGTATACAGAGCCCCGGGATGTGAGGGGCTCTGCGTGCCATGTATACAGAGCCCTCGGATGTGAGAGGCTCTGCTTGCCATGTATAGAGAGCCCCAGAATGTGAGAGGCTCTACGTGCCATGTATACAGAGCCCCGGGATGTGAGAGGCTCTGCGTGCCATGTATACAGAGCTCCGGGATGTGAGAGGCTCTGCGTGCCATGTATACAGAGCTCCGGGATGTGAGAGGCTCTGCGTGCCATGTATACAGAGCTCCGGGATGTGAGAGGCTCTGCGTGCCATGTATACAGAGCCCTGGTATGTGAGAGGCTCTGTGTGCCATGTATACAGAGCTCCGGGATGTGAAAGGCTCTGCGTGCCATTTATACAGAGCCCTGGGATGTGAGAGGCTCTGCGTGCCATGTATACAGAGCTCCGGGATGTGAGAGGCTCTGCGTGCCATTTATACAGAGCCCTGGGATGTGAGAGGCTCTGCGTGCCATGTATACAGAGCTCCGGGATGTGAGAGGCTCTGCGTGCCATGTATACAGAGTTCTGGGATGTGAGAGGCTCTGCGTGCCATTTATACAGAGCCCTGGGATGTGAGAGGTTCTGCATGCCATGTATACAGAGTTCTGGGGTGTGAAAGGCTCTGCATACCATGTATACAGAGCCCCGGGAATTGAGCAGCTCTGAATTCAATTTATACAGAGCCCCGGGATGTGAGAGGCTCTTCATCTCTTGTATACAGTGACTGAGGTGTGAGAGGCTCTGCATCTCTCGTATACAGTGACTGAGGTGTGAGAGGCTCTGCATCTCTCGTATACAGTGACTGAGGTGTGAGAGGCTCTGCATCCCTTGTATACAGTGACTGAGGTGTGAGAGGCTCTGCATCCCTTGTATACAGTGACTGAGGTGTGAGAGGCTCTGCATCTCTCGTATACAGTGACTGAGGTGTGAGAGGCTCTGCATCCCTTGTATACAGTGACTGAGGTGTGAGAGGCTCTGTATCTCTTGAATACAGTGACTGAGGTGTGAGAGGCTCTGCATCTCTTGTATACAGTGACTGAGGTGTGAGAGGCTCTGCATCTCTCGTATACAGTGACTGAGGTGTGAGAGGCTCTGCATCCCTTGTATACAGTGACTGAGGTGTGAGAGGCTCTGCATCCCTTGTATACAGTGACTGAGGTGTGAGAGGCTCTGCATCTCTCGTATACAGTGACTGAGGTGTGAGAGGCTCTGCATCTCTCGTATACAGTGACTGAGGTGTGAGAGGCTCTGCATCTCTCATATACAGTGACTGAGGTGTGAGAGGCTCTGCATCCCTCGTATACAGTGACTGAGGTGTGAGAGGCTCTGCATCCCTCGTATACAGTGACTGAGGTGTGAGAGGCTCTGCATCTCTCATATACAGTGACTGAGGTGTGAGAGGCTCTGCATCTCTCATATACAGTGACTGAGGTGTGAGAGGCTCTGCATCCCTTGTATACAGTGACTGAGGTGTGAGAGGCTCTGCATCTCTCGTATACAGTGACTGAGGTGTGAGAGGCTCTGCATCTCTCATATACAGTGACTGAGGTGTGAGAGGCTCTGTCAGTTGAGAGACTGTGTCTGTCTCATACACAAGGTCCAGGATGTTGTGCGCTCTGCGTATCTCGTCTGCAGAGCCTGGGCTCTGACATCTGCACACAATGAGTAAAACGGAGCACAGCATGTCTCCCTTCATCAAAACATTATAAAATAGTGTGGGTTGGTTTGTAGTTTTTGTAAGAGAATTACCAAGTATTATACATCAATATTTACTATCGTTCATGGGTGCGCAGTAGAACTTTCATTTATAGCTATTTATAACCACAGGACCCGCTATTTATAAGAAGATTAACTCTTCGCCTATTCCCAGGCCCTTCAGTACTCTGTAACCACGATAGATGACAGATTGTAGGATATCCTTGGTCAGTGATGGCTAACCTTGGCTATGCAGACTAAGCATCATGGGGTATGTAGTTTCCATAAAGTGCCAAGGTTAGCCATCACTGTTGGGGATAGACAATTGTACGGCTAACGTGTGACCACATTCCATAGAGGGACCACAAAAGGTATCACGACTGTAGTTTATTTTTCTGGCAGTGCCTAGGTTAGCCATCACTGCCCTATTGTGACCTTACCCATCACCTTTACAATCAGCCTGCTGCATTGCCACATGGGGATCAACCCGGGAAAAGCAGGTGTGACCAGAGAACGATGAGTATATGTTAGTGGGGTAGCGTCAATTTGGCAGGGTACTTGGCATTGTTTGTCCTAGAGATGGACTTTTTTTTAAGATCTAAATATATCTCAGCCTCGCCGGGCGGGCACTCAGTCTTACAGCCCATGTACAGCTGGAAAATCTCTGATTAATGGGACTGTCAGATATTTGTAGATTTGAGGAGCCAAGCCAGACGGATTTAGGTTTAGGAGCCAACCCAAAGCCATGAAAGATGAACAGAGTTCGGTAAGAATGAGCCGAAAAAAAAAGTTAGGCCCCTTTCCTTAGTAATTGGGCTGGGAGCATAGTGATGTCCCCAATCACCCACTGCAAATGTTCTAGTCCCACTCTCATCCACGGGAGTAAACCTCCAACAAAGGGGCAAAGCTATAGAAAATAAATGGGGTTTGGTCCAAGAGCTTGCAATCACACACCCTGCAGGGATTGTCGTTTAGTATCGTGTAATAAAGTGTTGCGCAGGATATAATAAAATAAATACTTATCAGAGATATATAGGCGAAAATCCAGCCTTTTTTAGATGTATATAAAAGAGAAGAAAAAAATATATACAAAATTGTGCAGTATTGTGAATATAAGGAAAATAAATATCTCCCCCTAAAGAATTGTACTCACACTCTACAGAGCCTATAGGACCGGCTCTGGGTGTATAAGGCGTGCAGACTCTGAGTCCCAAAATCCCCACATCCACTGGATAGATAATCGATGGAATACTCGTGGAGCAGGACACAACAGGAGTGAGAAACAAACGTTGTAGTGTCAAATGTAAACAATTTTAATTCCCCCCCACATATAGCAGCTTACATAGAAGAAGTTAAAAAACGATATCCCATGTAAAAAACAGTTAAAAACAGGATAGGTAAAAAGCAGGCAGAGTCACCCAGCCGATCATATCACAGTCTCCATCCGTCACTTCATAGGAGCAGGCAGCAGCTGAAGTTTGTATAGGCAGCGTTCTGCTGGAGGAGCTGGTACTTCCTAGTTGCAAGTCTCGTCAATAATTTGGGACTCAGAGTCTGCACGCCTTATACACCCAGAGCCGGTCCTATAGGCTCTGTAGAGTGTGAGTACAATTCTTTAAGGGGAGATATTTATTTTCCTTATATTCACAATACTGCACAATTTTGTATATATTTTTTTCTTCTCTTTTATATACATCTAAAAAAGGCTGGATTTTCGCCTATATATCTCTGATAAGTATTTATTTTATTATATCCTGCGCAACACTTTATTACACGATATTCACTATTTTGTGCTAATTGGAGGAAAATGCACTAGTGTTTGCTGCATAATTTGTTTGTCTGCACATTATATATAGTGCTTGTCACTTTATCTGCATTGTCGTTTAGTGCCTGCTATACATTATGCATGCATATCTATTGGTGGTGGAACTCTCCTATGTCTCCAGGCCTGTCACTTGAGATTTGTTAGTACAGGGGGTCTCAGGAGACAGGCTGACAGTCTGAGCTGTCTCATTGGAGCGTTGCTGTCTTCCTGTTTCTCTAATGATCTGATGTTGATCACAGACCGACACGCAGGGGTTTTACCAGACCTTATTTCGGACCCCGTTCTCTGTCGCAGTTTTGGGTTATTATATATTTGTGATCACAGACCGACACGCAGTGGATCAGGATTTACCAGACCTTATTTCGGACCCCGTTCGCTGTCGCAGTTTTGGGTTATTATATATTTGTGATCACAGACCGACACGCAGGGGATCAGGATTTACCAGACCTTATTTCGGACCCCGTTCTCTGTCGCAGTTTTGGGTTATTATATATTTGTGATCACACCCCGACACGCAGGGGATCAGGATTTACCAGACCTTATTTCGGTCCCCGTTCGCTGTCGCAGTTTTGGGTTATTATATATTTGTGATCACACCCCGACACGCAGGGGATCAGGATTTACCAGACCTTATTTCAGACCCTGTTCTCTGTCGCAGTTTTGGGATATTATATATTTGTGATCACAGACCGACACGCAGGGGATCAGGATTTACCAGACCTTATTTCGGACCCCGTTCTCTGTCGCAGTTTTGGGTTATTATACATTTGTGATCACACCCCGACACGCAGGGGATCAGGATTTACCAGACCTTATTTCGGACCCCGTTCTCTGTCGCAGTTTTGGGTTATTATATATTTGTGATCACGCCCCAACACGCAGGGGATCAGGATTTACCAGACCTTATTTCGGACCCCGTTCTCTGTCGCAGTTTTGGGTTATTATATATTTGTGATCACACCCCGACACGCAGGGGTTTTACCAGACCTTATTTCGGACCCCGTTCTCTGTCGCAGTTTCGGGTTATTATATATTTGTGATCACGCCCCGACACGCAGGGGATCAGGATTTACCAGACCTTATTTCGGACCCCGTTCTCTGTCGCAGTTTTGGGTTATTATATATTTGTGATCACACCCCGACACGCAGGGGATCAGGATTTACCAGACCTTATTTCGGACCCCGTTCTCTGTCGCAGTTTTGGGTTATTATATATCTGTGATCACACCCCGACACGCAGGGGATCAGGATTTACCAGACCTTATTTCGGACCCCGTTCTCTGTCGCAGTTTTGGGTTGTTATATATTTGTGATCACAGACCGACACGCAGGGGATCAGGATTTACCAGACCTTATTTCGGACCCCGTTCTCTGTCGCAGTTTTGGGTTATTATATATTTGTGATCACACCCCGACACGCAGGGGATCAGGATTTACCAGACCTTATTTCGGACCCCGTTCTCTGTCGCAGTTTTGGGTTATTATATATTTGTGATCACACCCCGACACGCAGGGGATCAGGATTTACCAGACCTTATTTCGGACCCCGTTCTCTGTCGCAGTTTTGGGTTATTATATATCTGTGATCACACCCCGACACGCAGGGGATCAGGATTTACCAGACCTTATTTCGGACCCCGTTCTCTGTCGCAGTTTTGGGTTATTATATATTTGTGATCACAGACCGACACGCAGGGGATCAGGATTTACCAGACCTTATTTCGGACCCCGTTCTCTGTCGCAGTTTTGGGTTATTATATATTTGTGATCACACCCCGACACGCAGGGGATCAGGATTTACCAGACCTTATTTCGGACCCCGTTCTCTGTCGCAGTTTTGGGTTGTTATATATTTGTGATCACAGTGTGACCTCGGTGTCGGGAATTTCAGCGTTTTTGGTTATCGTACAATCTAAAAGAAACAATTAGTAATCACTGTGCACGTTCCAATAAAAGTAAAATAGCGGCTGGGTGGTCCTAATTTGGCAGGGTCTGCCATCTTTAAACTTAGCATTTAACCCTGCAGTGCCCGAGCCGTGCGTAGATGAATTGCTAATATCTGAAGTGCTGCTGCCTTATAATAAAAGGAGAACAAGGAGAACCGGGCCAGCAGTGTCTACTTGCTGTGTTCGTAATGTGACAAGATCCATATGGCGCTTGGAGGGGACATTAGTTCTAGAGCTGCGTCGGTTCTCTTTCTCTTTTCATTTTATGAGAGGAGAATCGAGAGTGCAATACCCTTGGGTTTTGGACACTCCGGGGGTCACTCGTACTACTGGTATTTTTTAGTGCTGTGAATAAAATTAAAGATCGGGACCTTTAAAAGGAAAGACCAAACTCATTGTCCTGGCGGGCTGGGAAGAACAGAACAGCTTTCTGTAGGTTAGTTCCGTTCTTGCCCACAATGCATTGCCTGCTATCTGCTATCTGCCCTTGATATTTGCAAATGCTAAAATGACGTTCGTTCTCAGACGCCAGCCGGTGGCTCCCGTGGCACGGCCAGTTCTATACCTATTTTGAAAGCAAAGAATAGGCCACGTCTGGCTCCTCAGCTGCAGTGGAACTAAACGTAGGTTAGGCACCACACATGTTCGGTGAGTGGGAGTGCACAGGAGGCAGGCTGGCTTATCTCTGAAAAATGACTGTGGAATCAGCCTCTCTCTGTTTCAAGTGCTTTAAATACAGACGGACGAGCTCCTGTCAGCTTCAGATGCTGTGATATAACATAAGAAGGAGGGCATTGGGAGACTCTTGAAACAAATCTCTTAGTCTTTATTTGAAATTTTTAGGACTATCGGTATTTTCCTCAAAAGTTCCCCCTTCCTCCCCACCTTCCCTCCAGACTCACAGGTCTTGACAAATCCCAGGAGCTAAGGTTCCTAAAATACCCACTGCTGCCATGTTTTATTTTTTTTATTGGACGTACAAACTCCCTGGCTCCTAAAAATAGCAAGACTGGCTCCTGAATTGACCTGTCTGGCTTCTAAAGTCTACAAACCCTGGTGTAGGTTTTGACCTATCGTAGGGCTCCAGCCTGAGCACAGTCAGGGAGGGCTAAACTTCTGAAACACTCCGATAGACAGAGAGAAGGAGAAAAGAGACCGAAAATTAGCAAATTTCAGCGAAAAGAGAGAAGATACAGAGGACAGGATCAGGCAGAGTCTCTGAGATGGGCTCCAATCTGGTCCTCGTCAGCCAGTTTGATACACGGCTGACTGTATAAATACAAATATACGTACAAGATTAATGACTGGAAACATGTATCCGCACGTATGAAATCTTTATTGTTCTCATTAATTATGTACAGCTCTGGAAATAGGAAGGGAATGTTTTATTTCGGACTGAGATGGAATGGCGAGGGAGCTGTAAAAAATCCACTGGAAACTATGGCGCCGCTAAACTGATTACCCTAAGAGGACGATGATCCGAGCTGAGTGGCGCAGACCGCACTGAAACGAGGAAGGCAGTCAGCGGCATCCGCTCTGCGTAATGGAAGACATAGCTGCAGACCGACAGATCTCAGAAAGGTCACGTTACCTTTTAATGTGTCGACATGTCGGTCTTAAAGGGCACCCAACAGTAAAATGAAATAGAGAACAAAAAGAAATAAATGTGTTTCACCTACAAGGATAATGATGGTCTTTCGTGGTCGGATGAAATGTACCAATTTTGGAGCCAACATGGCAGCCTTAACAATGATTATAATACAGCAATTGCTTCTTGACTCCAAAATGACGATTAGATTTCTCCTCAGACCAACAAGTTCTACATTTGATTTTATTATTGATTCTACTAATAATAGCCCTGTATGTTCTGCTTCTCTAAAAATATATATCCAGAATCTTTTCTATAAATGAGATGTCTAGGAGAAGCGCTCGCAGCAGTCTCTCTACGGCCATCAGGAGTGCGGTCTCTCCTGACAGTTCCAAATGGCCATATCGTACACTGTCACGTCGGGACCTAGAGACACTCCTGTGAAGCTCACTAGGGGGCGCACTTTTGATGGACGGCAGGAGTGGTACCATAGTGTACATTGCCCGATCTGGAGCTCCCATGTACTCTAGTGTTGTCCTCAGTTTGCTCCTATGCTGGCAAGTCTGATTCCTTCTCTGTCTCGTTTTGACTTCACTCCACCGTTACACTCTGGATCCTGCCTACCTGCTCTCTGTACCCAACCTGTCTTTTCCTGACCACCTGCTCCGTGTGACCTTGACATCCTCTGACTACCCGCTCAGTGTGACCTTGACATCCTCTGACTACCTGCTCTATGTATGGATCCTGGGTTTCACCAATCTTCTATATCAAGGATCCCTCTCTAGCGGTTGCTTAGCCACGCTCCCACACAGTCTCTACTGTAGTAGTCTTGTCCTGAGGTTCTACACTTTGGGGTCCTCTAGTCAATCTAATCTCAGGGCTCAACCTTGGGGCGAAGTTGGTTAGGGTGAAGAAGTCCCGCCAGGGTGTGAATTCCTTGGGTTCAGTCAATATGGTGATAGTATCTATTGTATTTGATAGCACCACCTTGGAGGTGAATTCCAGACCTTTATTGCCCTTACAGTAAAGAATCCTTTCCTTTGCTGATTCGCTCTTCAAGTCTCAGAGGATTACTGTGTATTCTTGTTCGGGTCACTGTAGAGTATCAGCCCTGCAAATCTCTAAGGTGCTGTTTTTCTATTGTATAGAAATCTGAATTTTCTAGTCTCTCTCCATAGCTAAGATCCCCCAATCCCCGAATTCATTTTCTAGTCCTCCTTTGCACTACATCTAGTTCCATAATGTCCTTTTTAAGGACTTTTGCTCAGAATTGCACCACATATTCAAGGTAATCTCTCACTATTGACTTGTAAAGAGGCAAGATGATACCCTCCTCTCATGAATCAATACCCCATTTTATACATGACAAAATCTTATTGGCCTTTGCAGCTGCTGACTGGCATTGCGCACTGTTGTCTAGTAAATCCCTTCTCGTTAGTAGTTAGTTTCCAGAGTTATACCATTTACAGTACATTTTGCATTATTATTTTCCCCAAAATTCATCACTTTACATTTGGTTAAATTGAACCTCTTTTGCCACTTGCCTGTAGCCCCCTAATTTGCCATCCTGCAAAGATGTCTAGACTGTATTACCCTACCTAATTTTGTGCCATCTGGGATCTGTTCTGTAAACTGATATGAAATCTTCAAAAATCAGGCATGAATAGCCGAGCTGGAAACATTCTTCAACTTCCCCGTGTTTCCAATGAACTATTTCTGCCTGATTTTTGCAGTTTTTCCACTTTCGAGCAAAGAGTCCCCATTGTGTTACTTAAATGGAGAAAAAAACCAAATGACAGATCTGCTTCATTTTCCTTGCTTTGCAGATAATGTTTTCTGTCTTATCTCCCAAATATTTGACCTTTCCCCTGCCTCTCATGCCGGGCTTGTAAGCTGTGCAAATCAAGCAGTGATGGACAGGCCGAAGGGATGCTGTGCAGGTGAACTGAGATGACATCTCACATCCCCTGGTAGGCGTGTTGGGGAGTGTGAAGGTAGAAGAGAACAGAAGAGTCACGATCCCTGAGAATCATTACATTATCCTCACACGACCCCTGCCTGGGACCGCACAGGCTGCTGAAAACAATACATTATTTACTTTACAAATGCCCTGTTCCATGGATGTTTCAGGAAATCTCAAACGAGGGTCATTATGGGTCTACTACATCTTGCACTGCCGGGTTTTTAACATGTGATATGCCAATCATATCATATAATTAAATGGCGTGGTCCAGTGGCCAGCATTGCGTCTATTCACGCATTCTTACTGTCACTTTTTTCAGTTGCTACAATTTTCTTGCTATTATCCTCAATAGGTCTGACCTTAACTCCTCCTACTTCTCATTCCTTGCATACAGCTGTACGCACCTCCATTTTTTTTTGAGAGACACAGATCATTTTTACGTGTTTCCCAGCAGAATGCATAATTCATATATGTTCAGAGGGAAGTCAATTAATGAATCAAGGCAGTTCCTAGATGGATCCAGTCATTGATTCATTAACTGTTTCCCCCTGGACATGTTTGGAATACACTGCAGATGTGTGCTGTGTACAGGCTCCTGGGCTATATATATATATATATATATATATATATATATATATATATATATATATATATATATATATATGTATAGCTTGGAGGAAAGACGTAACAGGGGGGATATGATAGAAACATTTAAATACATAAAGGGAATCAACACAGTAAAGGAAGAGAGTATATTTAAAAGAAGAAAAACTACCACAACTAGAGGACATAGTCTTAAATTAGAGGGGCAACGATTTAAAAGTAATATCAGGAAGTATTACTTTACTGAGAGGGTAGTGGATGTATGGAATAGCCTTCCAGCAGAAGTGGTAGAGGTAAACACAGTCAAGGAGTTTAAGCATGCGTGGGATAGACACAAGGCTATCCTAGCTATAAGACCGGGAACGGGGGACTAATAAAAGTACTCAAAAAAATTTGGGCAGACTAGATGGACCGAATGGTTCTTATCTGCCGACACATTCTATGTTTCTATGTTTCTATATTGCATATATTACACATATTGCAGGTATAGTTATGATTGTTCTCTCCCAGGCTCCAGACAAATGCTGAGAGCTGAGTGGGGGGATCATTAGAAGCTGCAAAACTGATATCTGTGAGTAAATTAAATATATATAAAATGTTTTGTGCACTTTGAACGAATAGATACATTTTTATAATTGTATAGCTCTTACATGTATGGACAAAAGTAGGTCATTATTAATGTGGGAGTTAATCCATTTAACAGACCATTCCCTGTGGCACAAGATCGGATCGACTTGAGGCTTGAAAAAGATTTGTTGTACGTTGAAACATAGCTGTTTGACCTTGGGAATAACATGTCACGCCGGGCTGGGTTCCTTCTCGTGCATCTCATGAGACACACAACTGGGAATATAATCATTTATTTTCATTTATTTCACCTGATCTGCTTTGGGTCACAAAAGTGTTAAAGGACAACTGTAGCAAAAAGAAAAAAGTGCTTCAGTTTAATTGTATTAAGATTGCATTAAGTGACATAGAAATTATTAAATGAAAGAATAGAAATAATGTATTTTATTGAGCCCTCCTTGTCCTGGATGACTCCATCAGGGGGCGGCCATGTTTAGAATCTTGGGTGAGATGGGTCAGATCTTCCTTCATTTGACCCAAGGGGAACAAGATCCCATCCCTGGGATCGGTACACAGGGGAAATAGGGCACAATAATTGAATTTTCTTGTTCTATAAAACCTGGAATAGGTAGGTTTGGAAGGTGAAAACGATGGCGTCTATTTCCAGTGTTTGATAAATTCACGGTATATCCTGGGATTTTGGAGTTAATGCTGGGTCACTTTATTCCCCCGAGATGCTCAAATGCTTCCTATTCACATAGATTTCAGGCTCTGTTTCTTTTGAGACTTGCCAGGATTGACCGCAAGCCCCTGTGCCAAGGAAGTCGATATGGTTGAGTTGTTTGCTTGCTCTGGAAGGTTTTCGGTAATTATACCCAGGTCTCCCCAGTGTAAACACATCTCAGTCTTTCAAGCAAGAACTTACAGTCAGCCAGTCCCACAGAGAGGATCGGGTGCCGGTCTGGTGACGGAATATACAAACACAGCCGCAGACACAGGGCGGGCGAGGGAATACGCATCAGTATTAAAGGACAACTTGTTTGTTTTCTAATAAAGAAGCTCAAGTGAAAAGTTAGTTGTCCCTAGTCCGAGAATAAACCGGCACGTACTTTTACTAGTACTGACCGGCAGCTGCCATGCTTCCCTGGGAAGCGACTGTCGGCGACTGTCTCTCTCGCAAACAGAGAGAGACCCAGCTCTGAGCAGATCCCAATCAGAAAAACGGGGACGAACCCCCTCTTTGATTGGCTCTGCCTCAGCTCTGAGGCAGTGCTGAGAGTAAATCTGCTAAAAAAAATACACATCGGGGCTACTTAGGAGAAGGGAAAAAGAATAAAATAAGAGTAATCTGTGTTTTCAATGTGTCTTTGGTGTCTATGGGCTATGACTTCAGTGGTGTCTTCTGCTTATGACATCACAATGTGACTTGATATGCAAATGACACCATTAGTATATTTGCATATCAAGCCACAAGACATATAGCTCTATTATTTAATTTGCATGCAATTCTGTTAACACAATCTTTTCTTTTTTTCGTGTCTCTTTATTCTCCACGGTCAACCGTTTAAACATTGTTGAGGTTGATAAAGTCCCTTTCAGGGGGATGGACTAAAGGAGAACGAATAACTAGAGAAAAGTCTAAACTACAACTCGGTACAGTGCAACCTTATCCGTGGCTTCCTCCCCCGTGGTATCACGCAGACCGTGGTCCTGAAGTAATTTGGGATAATCTCTCAAGAACTCGTCTGGGACATTAATCATCCCTCTGTTCAACGTATCCAGGCCACACACACTAGTTTTTTTTTTACAAATTAAACATATATAGGGGGGTCATGTACTAAACAAGTGCAGTGGGAAAAAAAGTATGTAACACGTGAGTGAGGAGCAATTTGCGACGATTTGTAACATTCTGCGCTTGGTTTCTCTGATTTGCGCCTTTTCCGTTTATTTTTATTTAGCGTGCATTTTTCCGGTTGCGCTAATAAATTGCGATTATATTTGCGCGCGCTAAAGAGCTTTGCGAATATTTTGTGAAAGATAATTCTTATTTTCTTGGGAAAATTACACCATCTTTTAGAAAGCGCTATCAGAAGAGGTAGAAAAAATATTAGCAAAATTGCCTGTTTTTATTCTCAATGAAACCAAGTTTATTGGCTGAGCATGATGAGAAGTGTACTCCAAAACAGACGGAATGCCAAAGACTAGCTGTACCAACCTTTAAGCAATATCTTAGTTGTGTATAATATCTTGTGAATGAATGAATAATATGCTATATATGTCCTCCGAATGACTCTGTATTTTGAAAAATGGTTTTAACTTAAGTGACAGTTCAATAGATTAACACACAGATTTATTAAAGTGACAGGTCTTCCAGATATAATCAATGCTTTCCACTCTCAGACTAGCTACTAAGTATTTTATCAAATGAATGGACACATGATACATTCGAAGCACCCCTCCCTGAAAATACATTTACATAAATTAGTTTAAAAAAAAGATTGACTCATTAGCCAAGCAGAACGAATACCAGGTATTATTACTGTTTGAAGATATGACATCTAGGGGGGTCATGTACTAAACGAGTGCAGTGGGGAAAAAAAGGGGAGGTAAAACATGAGTAAGAAGCAATTTGCGACTGTTTGTAACATTTTGCGCTTGTTTTCCCTGATTTGCGCCTCTTCTGTTTAGAGTCTGGAAATCTACCCACTTACCCCCATGGTCCTGAGAATCTGTCCTGCCAGTCTGGAAATCTACCCACTTACCCCCATGGTCCTGAGAATCTGTCCTGCCAGTCTGGAAATCTACCCACTTACCCCCATGGTCCTGAGAATCTGTCCTGCCAGTCTGGAAATCTACCCACTTACCCCCATGGTCCTGAGAATCTGCTCTGGCAGTCTGGAAATCTACCCACTTACCCCCATGGTCCTGAGAATCTGCACTGGCAGTCTGGAAATCTACCCACTTACCCCCATGGTCCTGAGAATCTGTCCTGTCAGTCTGGAAATCTACCCACTTACCCCCATGGTCCTGAGAATCTGTCCTGTCAGTCTGGAAATCTACCCACTTACCCCCATGGTCCTGAGAATCTGTCCTGTCAGTCTGGAAATCTACCCACTTACCCCCATGGTCCTGAGAATCTGCTCTGTAAAACCCAGCTCCCAGGTGCCTTGTTCCTGAAAGAGGGAATTGAGAAGGGAACTTTAAACTTAAGGCCAAACGAAAAATTCAGCCGAATGGGAGGATTTTTCCCCAGTGGTCTGCAGTTTAAAATTCTCTCTTTTATGAAAAAAACCCCAATGTGTATTTTTTTTTTTTTTTTTAAACCACCGCACTCGTCACATACATGTGGGAGTTTGTGTATGATTTAACGAAATCAAAAGCCCCCCCACCGGGAATCTCGCACAGAATATCCAGTGTGGAAACAGATTGTACACTCCAAACTCGTTTAGCTTTCGAGAGCTAAATTTAGGTCAAATAACTCAAAAACTACATTTTGTAATGGATATCCACCCGCTACACAGATATTTTTCCAAGACACGTAAAGGTCTACTTAATAAAGAGAGAATTTAGGCCATTATAGCCGAGTTGGAAAAATTCTCCAACGCACCTGACATTTCCAGCTCGGCTACTTTGGCCTTAAGTTTGAAGTCCCCTTTTCAATTCCCTGCCATTCTCTCTTTATTATCCTGTGGTTTGAGCAGCTTGGTAAAGGCAGAGCATCAGTTCATCGTTTGCATCTTTTTATCAAATGCTGGCATTTTGTATTATTTGTTTTGTTTGTAAAGTTTGCTTTTATTCTCATTACTAGTAACTCGTCATGTCGGATTGATACTTTGTACTGTGACATCCAGCTGCTGGATTTCTGCACAGGATTGTTTATTGCTAGGACTGGGGTGGGAGACAGGGGGTCTATTTACTAAACAGTGAATTGATGAGAGGAACATTTAATCTACATCTCACAATCTGCAGGAACAAAACCTGATCAGTTCCTCCTGGAAAGGAGAGTTTGGAAAGATGTAACTGCATTATCCATGTCCCCTTTACCAATTTAGATGTATATGATTGGATTCAATCAATATACATCAATCAAGAGTTGGAAAAAGTCTGCCATTCAGAAGTTTGCCAACTTGGCTACTTTGGAGTGTGAGATTCCCTGCAATTCTCTCTTTATTGAATAGTAACTTACATGATGACTTATATTGCTTTAGAGCCTCCTGCTAGACCTGGATAATGCAGTTACAACTTTCGAAATTCTAATTTTTTTAGAACCATCTCTGACCATCTGGACACCATGTGCTCATTTGATTCTCTCTCCCCCACATCATCGCATCTCCCCCCAAAAAAGAAAATCTTGTCTTAAGTTTCCCTCCCATTTGATGCATCCCCTGCGATCTCACAGCACTTCGGATATGTATGGAACAGACGGGGTCTGGAATCCATCTTTGCAAATAAATACAGACCCTCTGCAGAAGTTACATGCTTTGCATTCCTTGCAGAAAGCGCTCAGTAACCTCATCACGGGGATATATTTAGCCTCTGATGTAAAAGTGCGAGCAGGAGAGGGGGCTCGCAGGAGAGGGGGCTCACGGCCACCAGTCATGTCTTTTTTTACCTTCTTAGGGATAAATCACTACCAAATTTTCACACTGTTTTCGAAGGGGTGTGACAGACTGCACGTGGATTTTTTTTTTTGGGGTGGGCCTCCATTAAATGACCCTCGAGGAATGGTTCTCTGGTCACTGAATTCTGTCGACGGCAGTAGAAAATTATAGGGGACACCACTGATACGTAATAACGTATGTCATTCAATAATACCCCCCCAAAAAGCACCATGCTGTAGGAAATGGCGGCGCTACTTCCCCTTTAAGGAGAAATACATTCTGCCGTGCTGCACTTTGCATGCTCTTTCTGCAGCATGTGGAACAAATATGTGTCCCTGGAACCATGGCCGATGTTGGCAACTATGGGATAGAGATAGGCTCTGCCTCGGCAAGCTCTATCATATTTATCTTTCCTGTCTGTTTAGGTTTATCTCTGATGATAACAGATGGGCTGATAAAGTTGCACCATGAGCCATAAGATTTTTTTGTCTCCTCCCCCGGCCCCCCTGGGCCAAAAGTTGCTAGCACTCCCCAGCTGAGAAAGCATTGCATACACAAAGTCTTCCACACATGCAAGGTAAAGTACAGACAAAGACTATTAGTTGTATCCTGATTAGCACATCAACTTGTGGCTTAGCTATGCACTAAATCATTTGCATACGGTACCACAAGGTGACATCATAAGAATGAGACAGGACAGCCAAAGTTAAAGCACATTTTTCTCCTGATCTGATGCTCTATCTTTGCATTTTTTTTCATGTTCTACATTTCAGCTGCCAATATTATTTCAGTGACAGGGTTCCTTTAAAAGAGGAACATTACTCATGTAAAGTACAGAGACAGATCTGTTTTCTCAACTCTTTTTTATCACCTACAAACTAAAGCGTAAGGTAGTTACTGCTGTTATGGCAACAGTCCCGCCCATCTCTCCAAAGCCCCTCCCTGTTGGAATGAATTTAGAAGCCCCGGTGAAATTATTTTCAATGTGAAACTACAGGAGAACAGGAACCTTTTTTAAAGTCAAATTTCATGCGTGTGACATATATTAAACACGGTTACAATATACAGAAAATGAGCTAGGTGGGACTCTCCCTTTAAGTCAGGGGTCTGTCCCTTTCAATGTTGCAGGACTACATTTCCCAGACTCCTCTGCCAGCCTCTTAGCTTAAAGAGCATATGGGTGATGTACTTCATCAGTAGCTGGTAGGGTTGCCACCTGGCCGATATTTTACCGGCAGGCCGGTAAAAAATTGGCTTCAAGCCAATGTTAAGTCTATGGAAACAGTAGCATG
Source organism: Pelodytes ibericus (assembly GCA_036172795.1). Classification (NCBI taxonomy): domain Eukaryota; kingdom Metazoa; phylum Chordata; class Amphibia; order Anura; family Pelodytidae; genus Pelodytes; species Pelodytes ibericus. The sequence goes on along the minus strand of CM069858.1, from coordinate 11,665,584 downwards.
GCCGGTATTTTTCTGAAGAAAAGGTGGCAACCCTAGCAGCTGGTGGGGGTGGGGGCACAGGTCCTCCCCCCTGCTTTAAGAGTATGTAAATGGATGCAGTAATGTGTTTTTAGCAAAGCCCCCATTAGTGTATCAGATGCCCCCTAAGTACCACTTGGATGACTGAGATAAGGGTCTGTGTTTAGCACTGGATGGTCTTGGAGTCTCTATACAGCCTGTATTATTTCCCATATAATAACAGAATTCCATCTGAGGTAATATATCTCAGGAGCTGTGTTCACTCCGCTTACCCCTCAAGCCTTGGGAGAGTTACGCTCATGATCCCAGCTCTTTCCTAATCAAGGAGACGAATCTTTAAAGAGACAGGCACGCGCTATTAAGTGTCAGACCCTGGTACTCACCATCGTCTGAATGTTACAAGGAGCCAGTGTCTGTGAAACGGTTACAGAAACGACCGTAAAAACAGGGACTTTATCTTTTTTTTAATGTAGCTTGCTTAGTTTTATTTGATTTCTGTCGTTCTAGTTACCATAACTCAGCGTTAGCTCTATCCATCTGTTCTTTTGATTGTGCCAAAAGGGTTTTAAGTTAACAAATACCGTATTGACCCATTTATAGGCCGCAATTTACCCCCTAATTCAATTTCTTTAATTAAGGGGCTATAATTGGGTGTAGAGAAAAAATATTATCCGCTCAGTAGCGCTACCAGTGCCGGGGGGGGGGGATACATTATAAGTCGGACCACTCTAGAGTTGTAACGCCAAGCGCCCCCTTTAAAATGGTAGTCTGTCCGCGCACAAGTATCGCTAACAGACTGCACTGGGCATGCAGGGCGTGTTATTTCTTAATACTAAATATATTGTCCAGATTTTAGGTCGAGGCTTATAATCAGAACAATACGATGTATATGGAGTACACCAGTCCCAACAAATGTCAGGGAACTTTGCCATTGTGCGCCTTAAGTTTTTAAAAATCCCTTGTAAATTCCCTCTTTCAGATTTAGAACCTGTTACCCATGGGTTGCCCTGGCGCTCAGTGCGTGGAGTGCCAGCTCACGGGGCGCCGGTATTAGTCAATACGGTATTCACCTCCGCTCACCTTTTCGCGCTTAGTCCCCAATGAGAAGACATATTTTTCTCACCTCAGCTCACCTGTGCCTGACGTTTAATGAATAGACATTTTACCATTTTAATTATACTTCTCCCCCCGCGTCTGTCACGGTAGCAGGAGTGTGCAGATGCGTCTGTTGGCACGCCATATAAGCCTGGGAACTCTCTGTCATCGCTGCTGCAGCAGAGAGACCCCTTACTAGTTACGCACAATCTTCAGTCTAAAACCGATGCTCTCTCCATGCTTGAAGCAAACTGGTTCTGGATGACATTTTACCTCAGTAGTGGGGTCAATTTAAAAACACCGTTTCCTTCCTTTTCCACAAACAACAGATATTTTTAAAGTACAGAATCACTTGTATATACATTTTTTTTTTTTTAAACGTAAATATTTGAGAAAATTAAACATTTTAATTCTATCCATGTAATCAACAGGAACATTCTATTGGTTCCCATGGTGACTGCACCACTCTTAAAACTTTGCTCCAGAGCTGATTTGTATGAATAAACCCCACTGAATCTATGCCACCTATATATCAAGCAGACACACACACATATATATATATATATATGTGTGTGTGTGTCTGTTTGATATATATATATATATATAAAGAAAAAATCCCATTATTCTTGGCAAAAAAAATTAGAGTAATAGTTAAATAATAATTAAATAGATTGAGATTATAAATATTGCGTTTGTATTAACTGCTTATATATACACATATATTGTATACTTATTTTATTTGTAATTATATTTTGTAATCATCTTAAAAAAATAATAATAACACAGTCATGCATTAAAGTTGCATTTTTATTAAAAATAAATAATAATAAAGGCTGCAGGTTTCCCAGCCCTGTTTAAACAGATGTGTAAATGATTTGCTGTCTGTTTTTTATGGTATTCATTTTGTTTTCTTTCCTTCTATCTTTGTGTGACCCCGCCCTACAGGATCCAATTACACCAACCCACTCCCTGCCCTGGGCACCATGAACTCTTCCACTGGCCTGGCAACTGAGCACATTCCCACTCCTGGGGCTGCCCTCTCTTGGCAGGCCGCCATCGATGCCGCCCGGCAGGCCAAGCTCATGGGCAGCACCGCCAACGCCACCATATCCACGGTCAGCTCCACGCAACGGAAGAGACAGCAGTACAGCAAGCAGAAAAAGCAAGGCGCCACCACCGCCACAAGACCGCCACGGGCTTTGCTCTGTCTCACCCTGAAAAACCCCATCCGCAGGGCTTGTATCAGCATTGTGGAGTGGAAGTATCCTATTTGTGGTTATTGGGGTGGCTGGGACGTTGGCAGGTTGATCCGCAGTAGATTTTTGGCCATTAAAGCATTGTACCTCCTCCTCCTTTGCTGGATCAGGAGAGGGGTATCCTGGTGGGAGGCAAATGTTAGTTACCCATTATTACCACAAATTAAGACCAGCATATACCTGTGCAACATTATTTACTTTGTCCCAACTACCCCAGTCTACAATTCCTATGGTGTTCAACCAGTAATGGCTGGCTGTACATCATGGGAGTTGCAGTCAACAACAGCAAAGTTAGTATTGTGTAGTGAAGTACAGGCCACCACAACCCTAGTCAGACTACAATTCCCATGAAGTCCAGCTGACTGACTGAATACTAATATAGATAAAGTCAACAAATGTTATGGCTTCATTCAGGAAAGACAGAATTTCAGGGGAATGACAAGGGAATTTCAAACAAGGCCAAAACTGCCAAGTTAGAACAATTCTCCAATTCAGCTACTAGACTCCTTTGACCGTAAGTTTGAAGTTCCCATCTTAATTCCAAAATAGGCCTTTGGCAGTCCAGGTGCTGTGGTTACATTTCCCATGGTGTTCAGCCAGTCAGTTGGATGGCTGAGAATCATGAGATATGCATTTCACTGCAGCTGCAGCACCAACCCATAATTTAATAGCTAACCTATTGGCACTCTAGTTTTTCCATAGTGCATAAGATTCTAGACTGACTGAGAGTCATGGGAAATGTAGTCTCAACAGCTGGAGTATTAACTAAACCTAACTGCAATACATGTTTGAATAAACTATCTTTTATCTCTGCCCAGGTGGGGACTCTATGCATGGGAAGCAGCAGCAGCCAGAGTGATTGAGGAGGAGACCAGCTGCTAGAAGGAGAGGAGGAGAGCAGACTAAACCACTCTGACAGCAAGGGGGTGCATATAATTAAATACTTATTTAGCTTATTTTATGCACTCTCCTGCCCTGAACAGCCTACTGCTTCTCCATCCCTTGCTGCTGCTCCAGTGGGACTGTTTGAATTTTCAAGGGGGTGGGGGAAAGTGTCCTTTCCCCCTACAGAAACACACAATCTCATTAGTTTAATTTAAGGGAGATGAGAAGGAGGCATGGTTTCACATAAGCCCTGTCCTGTTCCACAGTTGCCCCATAAAATTCTGTATGTTCCATGCCCCCCCTCCTCCTTAACCCCCACCCACCATTGAGTTTGTGTCAATTGTATATTACTTGTACTGCATGCTTTTTAATTGCATAAATCAGGCATTTATGGAGAGACAGGTAGATTGAAGCATTTTGCAACTCTGCTATTAATGCCTGATTTTTGCTGGTCCCTTGTCAGTTCATCATTTAGTAACAAGGCCTCAGTGTGGCGTGCATGCTCGATAAGCTGGTTTTCCTGAACACTCATTACTCTTAGCCGACATGGATTAAAGATGATAGTGTTTGCAGGCTAACCTGATCTGGACTGGCTTTGGATTTGCGCATTGTGCGGTAGATGGATGGGGTTTAAATAGTTTATTGGATCATGTGGACAAGCGACCTCTGACCCGGACAGGGCCCGTTCACCTCGCCTTTGTGGGAGGCAGGGTCACATTGGGTTCTACATCCATCTTTGAAGCCACAGCAAGGCCTGACAATGACATATTACATGACAATGCTAGACATACACAGTTTTAAAGCAATGCTGCCTGTGCAAAGTACAAAGCACTGCCAGAACAGGATCCCAAGAAACAGGACTCTCGGCAAATTCAGGACGGTTGGCAGTTATCATCCACAGAAACTTCCATTTGCAATTCTGCATTTTTTGACATCCATCCTGCCACCACAGACACAAGACCACCAAATCTAAATGTGGCAGTGATCTGTGGTCAGAGGAGATGGAAAGCTCCCTGATATAGCTAAAGGGGCTCTGTAACCTAAACACTGTATGCATAATATTAAAAAAAAGGTGCAAGGATTATAATTCCTCCAGGATTTCTCACAAAAAAACTCACACTGGGCATCACTGTGCCAAGTGTGACACTCACACAAGCTGCTGAGTCTGCATAGTTCTGTCTACACCCTAGAAGTAGTGGGAACGGGTCAGGGACTGCCAGAGGAGAGGTGGGTGGAGAGTCCAGTTGGGAAAACCAAAAAGTTTAGCCACACCCACTGCGCACACTGGAATACCCCCTTAAAAATAAAACGGCCTCAGAAATCTATTTCTAATATACCCTAAAGTTGCATCAACAAGCTTCGCAGCAAAATTAAGAAATGGTTCAGCTGAGGTAAAGTCCGGAATCTCCAGGCGGACCTGGGGCGAAATAATGGTTCTAAAAGTGGAGCAATCACCGTGGAAACCAGTGGAATGTTCCTGCTGATTAGACCACTTTTTAAACTCACCCCCCTATACATTTCAGCCACAGGGCGGTAATTATTTGTTAGATATTTGTTGTTAATATATATTTTTGTTTTCGCTGCTCTTTCCTTAACTCTTTCCAAACAGACCTTTTGAAATTATTATTTTGCTGACTATTTTCGCCAACTGTGTGGCCTTAGCTGTGTACATCCCATTCCCGGAGGATGACTCCAACGCTACCAATTCCAATCTGGTAAGTTCCCACCGGATATTTATGATGGTTTTTTTTATTTCGTCCGCGCTGCTTGGCTTGTTGACACACATATCCTTTGATAGCAAATGTTACCCCAAAAAAAGTTTATTCATTGTATTTGTTTTGTAGGGTTTGATCAGGGAGAAGTCCCGTTGTTTGCTTATAGAGCAGATCGTAGAGATGGGCTAGACGTCACTGCGTGCGGTGTCTATCACTCCTGATTGGATAGACTTGGTTTAAAACCCTCTCTGTGATTGGTTGTCATGAGGGATAGGTTGTGTCAAGATGGTGACCGTTCTGTGTGTTACATTGTGTCTTTAGTATGCAGCTTGGAGGGGGCTCACATTTAGGGCTTTATTGAGAAAGGAAGATATTGCAGATGATTGAGAAGGGAATATCAAACCTCAGACCAAAATAGCCTACTTGGAAAAATTCACCTGAATGGGAGATTTTTTTCCCCCCCAACTCGGCTACTTTGGCCTTAAGTTTAAAATTGCCTTCTCAATTCCCTCTTTCATAAACAAAGCCCTCAGTCTTTACCTGTCTGAAAACAATTAATTAACATACAAACATCAGTTTGTAAAATTACCTTTTTTTTTTAAAGAAATAAAATACCACATCTGCTGAAAGCCCCACCTAGTGTCTATAACAAAAGTTAGTGACGGTGTCCTTGGCTTTGAGATCTTTCTGCTGTTGTGGTTAGCACTTTGTTTTTGAGGATTTTTTTGTGTGCAGCTATACAGGAGGTTGTCTTAGAATTGATGGGCAGGGTAGTCTCTGATTCAGGGTTCTATGTCTTATTCTCCTTTAATGACACTTTATACCTTTAAAGTAAAAATTATTCACTATCCGAAATCTCTCTTTGGACTTGAAAGGGAATAAGAAGTAGGCAAGTCTGACCCTCTAACACTGGCTATTGTCTCCTGTGTTACATTGCGCTGGAGGTGAGATGCGGCAGATGTGATGAAGAAGTCTGTGTGGACGAGGAAGCTTGCATTTTTCAGGCTGAAAAATATCATTGCAAATTCATTTTAGAATCCTGTAATAAGGTCAGCTTTACTTTGTACCGCTAGAAGCATCTTTGTACAATGACATGGTATTGCAATTACAGAAATAATACATTTTAATATGCTGTTTATGTATGGTATGTCCAGAAGGGGTATATCTCCCTGGAAACTCTGCAAGTCTCTGTGTTAGCAAATTGCTGCACATGTGTAATAAAATACAGCTAGCTGAACACTTAAATAAATGTACCCAGGATCTACAGGTGCTTAAAGAACAATTGTCATGCTTGTTTGTTATGTTTTTGTTGTGTATTAATCTCACCAAGAAGAACATGAAGTCAGCCTGGGTGCTGCCATTTTGAATAATTAGCTGTTACGGCACATGCAGTGGTTCAGTAATTAAGTAAAAACCACATTGCATAGTTGCCAACATCGGCCATGTTTCCAGGGACACGTATTTGTTCCACATGCTGCAGAAAGAGCATGCAAAGTGCAGCCTGGCAGTATGTAGGATGGATACACGCACAGCCACAATCCAATTAATTAATCAGGGTGGAGATCTCATAGGACCTACCATGATTAATTAATTGGATTGTGCCTGTGCGTGTATCCATCCTACATACTGACGGGCTGCACTTTGCATGCTCTTTCTGCAGCATGTGGAACAAAAATATGTGTCCCTGGAAACATGGCCGATGTTGGCATCTATAACACTGACGTCAATGTACTTTTTCATAAAATATAGGTGGTTTTGCATTGTCTGGGGGTCTGTTGGCTAAACCATGATATGTGGTGATATGACAAGGGAACTTCAAAAATCAGCCATTAATAACCGAATTGGATTTCCCCCCCAGATTTTGGCCTGATTTTTGTAAATGTATTTGTTAGTTTTGCACCTTTAGGGCATAGTCCCCCTGGGCCGTGACAGCAGATGTGATGTAAGAGATAAATAACACAAGTAATAGTCTTTATTTTCTAGATTCAAGAAAAACTAATGTTATTTAATGTGACAGGCCTGGGTGGGTTTGTCATGAGAAAACTAACATGGGTGCATTTTAAAGAGGTTCTCTTTGTACAATTGCTACCATGTGCGTCAGTATAATGATATGATTATTGTGCATTTTGTGTCAGCTTATACATATAGAATCATGATCTCGGAATACATTAGGATTGTGTTGCACACGCGGCATAGTTGCCAACATCGGCCATGTTTCCAGGGACACATATTTGTTCCACATGCTGCAGAAAGAGCATGCAAAGTGCAGCCCGGCAGTATGTAGGATGGATATCCACACAGACACAATCCAATTAATTAATCAGGGTGGAGATCTCATAGGCCCTACCATGATTAATTAATTGGATCGTGTCTGTGCGTATATCCATCCTACATACTGCCGGGCTGCACTTTGCATGCTCTTTCTGCAGCATGTGGAACAAATATGTGTCCCCGGAAACATGGCCGATTTTGGCAACTATGACGCGGAAATGGAATCCATCTTTTGGCCTGGCGGGTCTAATGTGACCTGTCAAGCAAAATTTATGCGGGGGCTCTTTAAATCAGCATTTTGAGCTATACATTGCTCTATTTAAATGGCTAGCAAATGTGTAGATCATCAGATGTTTTGTTTTTTGAAAGTCTTTGATCCACGTCCCTGCACTGTGGTTAGAATATAATGGATATTAACATTTCTTTGCATTGATATGTTTGTTAGGTTTATTATTGGTATAAGATAACGTCTTGCTTTGTTATGCACCTTTCCCCCCCCCCCCCCCCCCTTTAATAAAGTTCATAAGACTTTTTTAGCTCCAGTAAACAGAGGTTTTCAGGGAATTGAGAAGGGAAATGCAAACTTTAGACCAATGTAGCCGAGTTGGAAAAAGTCTCCAATGCAGCTGGAGGGGGTAATTTTTCCAACTCGTCTACTTTGGCCTTAAGTTTGAAATAATGACTATAAATAATCTCCAACCATTTTACTTTTTAAAGGAACCCCAACATATAATACATATCCGGTTTATGACATCACCCTGTGGCCTGATAAGAAGTTATGGGTGATGTCATAAACACCACAGACCCGTGCAGAACGATTTGTTTTGCAAATCTAGACATTTGTTTGCAGTTCTGTTAACACAATATATAAAGCATTGGTTGTATATAGGGGGGCCATGTATGAGCATGGCGCACACGCCAAATACTGGCGCAATTGGCGTGTGCTCTAATGGATAAAGCAAACTCATGGGAGTGTGCGTTATCTAATGGTCCTTCTCTCCCTTACTGCAACGTGACGGGAGTTATAAAAAAAAAAAGCGCAATCGCCATTACACATATCAAACGGCGATTACGCTTTTTTAAATAAAACTCCCAACACTTTGCAGTGCGTCAGTTTTTATACATATCCCCCATGTGTTTTTTACTTGGATTTACAGTATAAAAAATATCTCGGGGGGGGGGGGGGGGGATCCTTTAATACACTGGTTTCCTTTAAATCCTGAAGGTGATGAGACTCATGCAAGTCACGTTGGATGCTGGTCAGAGACGCTTCATGCGTTCGCATTTTGCTGCCAGAGCCGGAGAATGAGTCAGATTTTGTTATTGAGGAACCAAAATCCTGACATTTCAGAAAAAAATCTCACTGATGGCGGCTTAAGATCAGGGGGGGGGGGGGGGGAGTGGTGACAGTGACAAATGAGCGTATACTGACCTGCGATTTAACTACCGCTTTGCTGGACTGGGTGCCACCACTGACCTTCCAAGCACTGCGAAGGTTAATATTTAGGACTCTTCCCGTGTCGGTTCGGACAGACTGCTGCTAATGACATACAAAGCGATGGCAGGTGATGTCACAGATGCATTAATGCATCACGAAATGTAACACCTGTAGAGATTGGCTGACCGTGGTCCCCAACTTCCTGATAAATACTGTCTAGAGCCGCAAAGAGTCTCTCCAACTGGGAAATGACCCTTTTTTCATGCAGCTCAATCTCGTGTGTCACACAATGTGTGATTGGTCCTTTAAAAGGACTGTCTGGGGCACAAAATGCATCTTACAAATGTTAATGCATACTAATGTGCCTTCAAAAGTACTTTTAAAATGCATGTTTTACCTTTTATAAAATACTTACAGCTAGATGAAATTGTGAAATTATAGCAGTTTGTAAGAAACCAGGACTGCCCACACTAGCTGAGTAAAAGTAAAATTGTTTACTGCAGGAACAAATGAGAATAATTTCATTCAAATAAATGGACTATCCTGTTTCTCTGGTGATGTCATCAGACAATGTGTTGCACTGTTAAGAGATCCTACTGTGTACAAGAGCAAGTCTATTACAGTCCACACAATGTATTCTATTCCAGGAGCACGGGAAGTGACTAAAGGAAACAAAACTTTATATGCTCAATGTCTATATAATCAGTGCTGCCGCACCTGCAGTAAACATGCAGAGTAATCATTGGGGGAGGGCTTGTGTAAAATATTGAGTCAGCATACCTTCCCACCCATCTCTCTTTAAAAGTTCTACGGCACATGAACGATGTTGCCTTCCGGTGTCCCGAGTTGTTAATGGGTCATGTTGGGGGGATTAAACAGGCTGAAGAAAGATTTTATCCAGCACTCAGGGTAGTAGGTTTTCATCCTGGAGACCCCCGATCAAACTCAATGTCCCGGCTGTGCATATATCAGGGTCAATTTGTGGATTCAGCTTCCTAGTGCAGCCCCCTAGTATTCATCCTAACACAATGGAAAGCCAGAATCCAGGCCGGAATCCAGGATCCAGTGATCCCCTGGTAATATTCATTCTAACACAATGGAAAGCCAGAATCCACGCCGGAATCCAGGATCCAGTGATCCCCTTGTAATATTCATTCTAACACAATGGAAAGCCAGAATCCACGCCTGAATCCAGGATCCAGTGATCCCCTGGTAATATTTATTCTAACACAATGGAAAGCCAGAATCCAGGATCCAGTGATCCCCTGGTAATATTCATTCTAACACAATAGAAAGCTGGAATCAAGGATCCAGTGTTTCCCCTGCATTAAGCATAAACCTTCCCAGCCTAAGTAATCAATAATGCAATTATTCTGAATCTCCCACTGTCATGGCTGTGCAGCTTAATTAGACGATAATTAACCCTCTTTGTGAAGATGAAATACGCACCCAGCACAGTACAATAAATTACACACACTATCAATATCCTGCGCGATTGCTTTTATAGAGTAGAAGTAGAATGACATGTCTGACGTTAATGTCTATTACCTCGAGGAATCTCACCGCTCTTATAATCACTCCCTATATCCCTAGCGCTGAATGGGTTAAAGATCTGGGGGGGAAAAATAAACATTTTCTTATTGTAATTAACATTTTTTTTTTTAAATGAAAGGTTCTACTTAATAAAGAGAGAATTGCAGGGAAATGAGACGGGAAATTCAAACGTAAGGCCAAAGGAGCTGAGCTGGAAAAATTCCCCCATTCAGCTGCATTGGAGAATTTTTCCAACTCGGCTACTTTGGCCTTAAGTATGAAATTCCCTGCAACTCTCTCTTTACTGAGTAGACCCTTAAGTAAAAGGTTTGTAACAAGCCCGTAGTACGTGTTATTTTTCTCTGGGCACGGTGGTCGCCATGCATCATTTGCTCCTTTTAGCTAATAGCAGTCAGGTCAGCTGAGGGAATCCTGGGTTCTGATTGGCTGCTGGAAATAAAATGAAGTAAAAGGTTGCTAAAACCCTGTATTACTTGTTACATTTCTGTGGGCACAGTGGGCATTTTGCATCATTGTTCATCCTTTTGCATGGAGCAGTCGGCTCAGCTGTGGAAATCCCGGCTTCTGATTGGCTGCTTCTGTGTTTGAAACATCTTTCCATAGTTGCCAACATCGGCCATGTTTCCAGGGACACATATCTGTTCCACATGCTGCAGAAAGAGCATGCAAAGTGCAGGCCGGCAGTATGTAGGATGGATATACGCATAGACACAATCAAATTAATTAATCATGGTAGGTTCTATGAGATCTCCACCCTGATTAATTAATTGGATTGTGTCTGTGCGTATATCCATCCTACATACTGCCGGGCTGCACTTTGCATGATCTTTCTGCAGCATGTGGAACAAATATGTGTCCCTGGAAACATGGCTGATGTTGGCAACTATGCATTTCTATTTAGACATTAATCCCATTTATTTTAGAATCTCAACTGGATCCAAAATCCCCTTCCATGTAAGGTACTGTATCTCCCCCTCGCCTCGCCTTCCCAGGCCGTGCCTCCAGGTAGAAGGCATTGAGTTCCCTGTGCCTTATATCCATTAATACATTGTTATAATGAACGAGCTTCCATTTGCTACATGGAGAGAGCTCTGGATTATTTATGAATGCAGATTAAGAGGGGCACTGGCCTTTCTCTTCCTATAGATTTTCACCAGGGTTGCACAGGCAGTAAAATATAAGGCCCAGTTCTACATGTATAGTGGCACGAGTCAAATGTTTGAGTACACGTGCTGGAAGCTAAATTTTATTGGAAAATGTATTGGAAAAAATAAGTTCTGTTTCATTGAAAGATAACATCTTATGTGAGCATTTTTAAATAAAAATGCTGTAATGACAGAATACAAATAAAGTACATTTTTGTGCCCTTTCTGGTACTATAGCTCTGCCAGGGGGCGGACATCTTGGGTCAGATCTTTCTTCCTCTGACATGTCACCCAAGATTCTGAACAACATGTCTGCCTCCTGATCGAGCTATATTAGCGGAGAAGTCTCAAAAAGTTGCTTTATTTATATTCTTTAATTTTCAGACATTTAACTGACTTGGGTTTCAGACCAAACTCTCCTCTGCTTTGAGTGCCGATTTCACTTTATAATTAAAAAAAATATATATACTTTTTTTTTTTTTTATGCCACTCGCTTACAGTTATTAGTTTGATATAACCACCTGTATCATATAGGATGAAATATTGCTTTACAAACAAGTGCACAGTTATAAACAAAGACACGTATAGACATTTAACAAAGATATAAACATGTTTATTCTTTTCTTAAAGGACAAATGTAGGTAAAAAAATAACTCATGTTTAATTGAAAGATTGCATCAAGTGTAGATGCTGTGTACAGAGATGCTTTAATAAAAGAATACAAATAAAGCACAGTATTCAGCACTCAGTTCTTCATTTAGCTCTAACAGGGGGCAGACATGTTGTATAGAATCTTGGGCCAGATCTGCAGGTGAACGAAGGTCTCTCCCAAGATTCTCAACAACACGTCTGCCCCCTGTTATAACTATATGAAGCAAAGAGGGCTCAATAAAGTACATTATTTGTAGTCTTTCATTAAAGCATTTCTATGTACAATGCCTACACTTGATGCCATCTTTCAATTAAACACAATTTAATTTGTCAGTACAGTTGTCCTTTAATGTGCAAAACACACCGTAAAAAAAAAAAATGTATCTGTTTATTGACTGTTTTGAACTCACATCTCTTTTCGTGGACTCAATAATTGAACTCCTAGACGTCAGTCCCCCTGCTGAGTTCACTGCTGGTCTCAGCTCTCCCCAGCCAGTTGCAAAACAGACAGAATCCTACCTCTGTCCGATTCCAGGGGCTTTTGTCGGATGCTCCCAGGGACTACTATCCAAAATCAATAACCATGTTTGTTTTTTTCAAATCTCTTAAAGACTTTCAGGGAGTTGGAGTTTGTGTAAGCCCCAGTAACCAACCCTACCCCCCGCCCCCGCAATACTGGCCTCTCTCTGGAGCAGAAAGGGTTACTTTTATATTCTCAGGTATTGCATTCTGCTGGTCCAATCATGGAGTGGGGGAGGGGAGGGACGAATACACTGTATCCATGGAGACTTCCTCATTGTATCAGATGTATGCAAGCCATAGCTAGCGGACATAATTAGTTCCCTTTATAAATAAATATTGACAGTAATAACATAGTTTCGGTAATGATACTAATAAACACACAGCGTTCTTTCTGAAAATGGTCGCCCCCGTGTGAATAAATCTCTTGAGCGGTTTGAATATTAATGACCGGCATTGTCTCTGTGCGTTCGCTAGTCCGGCTACTAAATCAGTCAAATTGCCATGTAAAAGAGTAACGGAGCTGTCCCTTTAATAGTCTGTCACCTAAACATTGCTCATATAGAGAATTAAAAACAATGATGAAAGATTATACATTGTTAGCAGAATTGCCACAGAGAAAATGTGTTTTAAACGAGAGTCCTGCTTATGACATCACCGGTGCCTTGATATGCAAATGAACTCATTTTCAATGGGAATTGGGTAATTTGCATATCAGGTCACGAGGTGATGTCATAAGCTGGGCACACATTGAAATAATATGTCTCTTATTTTGAATGCATTTGCCGCAGTTCTGCTCACGCGATGGATGGATCATATTTCTGAATTTCTGGGCCGTATTCATCAAGGTCAAACTGGTGCTATCGCAGGAAAAAGTGCTAAAATAGTAGTATTAACCATGGAAACCAATGGAATGTATTGGCAGTTTGCTCCAAATTTAGCATTTAAAAAAAAAACAAAAAAAAAAAAAAACAAATAGCTCCATTTTTGCCTTGATAAATCTGGCCCTATGTTAACTAGGTAGGTCAAACATTTGGCAGTCAAACGGGCCACATTTGGCTTGCAGTGCGTCTGTTGGCCTCCCCTGCGCCATTCGTCAATAGATTCCTCTCTGGGTTTATTCTAAGGCAAGTGACTTCATTGACTGGATGTCCAAGGCAGTTAAAGTGTTAATTGGCCTAATCTTCCTTTCCAGAGTCCTTAAGATGCTAATCATTTTCTTGCTAACACTTTCCTTCTCAACCCAATCAATTTACAAGTTTTCGTGATTGATCCGCAGCGGGGAGGGAGGGGGGATTGGGGGGGAGATCCGCCGCTCTGTATTCATAAAATAGTATATTAAGTGATCATTATTGCTCTCCTATACTGCCGCTGCCTGGATCAATACGCAGTGTGATGCGGCCAGGATGGGAAAAAAAATCATCTCTCATGCAAATAGTCCACCGAATTAGGCCCTCGCTGATCCACAGGGTATCGATTACACAGCCGGGTTGCCAGATACCTGAAAGCCAAGACAAATGCCTCGTGGCTTAGACTGTAGAAGGGAGGGGTGTGTTCCAGATTTAATTTTTGGGAGAATTAGGAAAGTGAAGGGTGAAGTCAGGATGGCGGGAGAGTCTCAAGGGGTGCAGAAAAAAAAGGGAAAGGGACACTGTCACCTAAACATTGTTTATTCTGTGAATATTGAGAATATAAAAGGATCTCCACAGAATTGCATGCACAGGTCTAAATTAAGAGAAAAATACTTTTTAAAGGGGCATTGTTCATCAGGAGGATAGAAAAAATGATGAAAAATCATCTATATATTCAATATATTTTTTTATCAGAATTGCAAACACATGAAACCTACATACTGCCGGGCTGCACTTTGCATGCTCTTTCTGCAGTATGTGGAACAAATAAGTGTCCCTGGAAACATGGCCGATGTTGGCAACTATGTGACCAGTGTTTGGGTGACAGTCCCTTTAAACTTAGGTAAAATCCCCATTACTTGGCTACATTCAACTGAATGCTACCTCGCTGGGTGTGTGACCCTCGCTGGGTGTGTGACCCTCGCTGGGTGTGTGACCCTCTCTGTTAGAGCAGTCTGCTAGTCTGACATCAGAGGGTTAATGGGGGCTGGTTCGAGAGCACACTGGCTGACATTATCTCGGACCCTCTGAGTCCATCCTGCTCTCTGTTATCTCCTGAGCTCTTGTACAAGTCAGAATTTGCTTTGCCCCCACAAAGTAAATGTATAGGAACCAACACGAGCTTTGTACCCTGTCAGCCCTTCTATGGGAAGTTATGTGTGAGATTACTGCCCCCCCCCCCCCCCCCCTGTCAGAAGACATGGGAACTGGCTTTTGGGATATGAGAGGTTATTATCTCCAGACGTCCTCAATCCATCATTAGCCAGACCGCGTTAGACGTCAGTAAGATGGATCAGAGCAAGTGTTTCCTGTTTGTACTTTGCCTCGGCACATGTGACCGCTTTATAAATGAGAGGGGTCTCCCATCATCTCTATATTGTTTATGGTGTTATATATAAAAGTCATGTCTGGGGCATAGTTCCCAAAAATGGAGCAGTTACCATGGGAACCAATGGAACGTTCCTGCTGATGACATCACATTTAGAACTTGGTCCCAGATCTGACTTAGAATTATTATGATAAATAAAACTTGTGATTATTATGTTTAATTCACTTTTGACAACACCAGGCCTAATTTGTTCTGTAATCAAACTGCAAAAACATTAACTAAAGTCAGTTTAAAAGAAATAGGTAAAAAATAGGAATTGAATAAATCTTTTGGAGTGGTCATGCCAGTGGTGTATCTTGGTTTTGTGCTGCCCTACGCAGACAAAATTAGGGCACGCCCCCCACCCACGTTGCACACCTACGACATGCCCCATCACCCACGTTGCACAAACACGACATGCCCCATCACCCTATTACATGCCCCCCATTACATGCCCCCCAACACACCCATTACATGCCCCCCATCACCCCCATTACATACCCCCACCACATCCATTACATCCCCCCATTACCCCGATTAATTGGAAGGAGCTAAAGCTGGGTGGGGGACCGATTGAAAATGTTTGAAGCACCAGAAGTGTGCTTTAACACCCTCTAGCAAAGTGCCGCCCTCTGACAAAGTGCCGCCCTAGGCGAGTGCCTTGATTGCCTTGTGGAAGATATACTAGGTCACGCCCTATTCCAAGTCTTTCCTCCTGCTTGCAAGAAGATAATGCCTTATTATATTTATCTAGCAGAAATAAATAAATTATAAGTATATTATAATAGTATTATAGTCTAATGACATTAAGTCTTAATGAACATTTAGCACTAGAGATTTTGTAAGTCACAACCCCCATCTTCCTCAGCCAACTCAAGCATGCAGTGTTGCCTCTCTCTCTCTCTCCTTCAGGCATCTCATTTTCCCAAATTACACCTTGGTCCTGTCAGCTCTTGGGGATGGGCAGATACCCTGTCATATTTTATATTTTATAAATTGAAAACCATTGACCAAAGAGGTCATTTTTCCATGAAAAGCCAATGGTTTAATGAAGTGAGACAATCCAAAATGTAAGCCAGAGCATTGCTTTCTTCTTTATCGGATGGGTGTTATATATTCATTAAGCTGGAAGGTTTGAGAGCGATATATAAGAAGTGATAGAGTATGTGCTCCAGGGTAGAAGCCAGAGACAGATGGATTTAGGATGTTTTCAAAGCATCTTTTTTAAAAAGCAATCTCAGAAGTAAACAACAGATCCTAATCATAGATTATGGTCTAAAATCAATAAAGAGATTATTTTGTTTTGCAGGGGCACAAGGAGGAATTTTTAAAACATAAAGTAACGTGTTTCTGACAAGCAGCCAAATACCTGATTATTCTTTATTGTATTTCTAGAAATATATATGCAATAAAGCATAAAGAATTCATATATATGGGGGGCCAATATAATAAACAGTGAACGGACCACCGAATCGCAAAAAAAATAAGGTGAAAGCCATATAAATATAATGATATTGTGCGCCAGGTAAACATACTAAGTCATTATCTTGCTGCACGAGCGCACG
This sequence comes from Pelodytes ibericus, assembly GCA_036172795.1. Classification (NCBI taxonomy): domain Eukaryota; kingdom Metazoa; phylum Chordata; class Amphibia; order Anura; family Pelodytidae; genus Pelodytes; species Pelodytes ibericus. Next base: position 11,648,973 of record CM069858.1, on the reverse strand, counting down.
TTGGAATGCTTGGATTTTTGACAGTATCTATTTAAATGATGACTATGGATTGGCTAATGGCAGCAGAATACATTGGCACACATGTATAATGTATGAACCCGGCGCACACGCAAGTTCTATCGGAGTTTGACGATTACGCCTTTTTACACTTTGCCGGGTGGGAGTTTTGAGACACGACCCCCAATGGTTCAAGACTAAAATGGGGGTTTGTATGAAGGTGACGCAGATATAGTGTATAACGCTTACTATGTGGGCTGGTCCTGTGTAATTTATTCTTCCATAGAATTGGGACTGGCTTGCTTGAAGCGGGACAGTTGAGAGGTATGATATTGTACAGTTTGGTCATATGGTGTTTGTTTTTTTTTTACTTTTTTTTTTGCACATGCGCAGATTCCTGGAGGGCAGGAGAGTGGTTTCGGATGATGACCTCCCTGCCTTGGATTGGCTGTGCAGTGTGCAGCACCCATCCGTTGGCCAAACCATCCTTTAGCGGGCCATGTCCCAGAAGCCTTTGCGGCAGCCCCGTTGTCCATTCCCCCGTCCCAGGCTTACTGCAACCCTTCCCTCTCACTCTGGCTCCTGTCGGATAGAGGAGGAGTGGAGCAGAGGGAGGAGAGGATAGGAAGCATAACAGTTTTATTTTTAGGCCTGCGGATTCTCACTCCTCTCCTCCATCCTGGCTACCTGGCAACAGCCTATTGTCATAGCAACGCCTCTGATAATAAGATATACTCTAATTTCTGTGTGTTATCTGGATGTATTTAGGGGAGCATCTCTAACTAGTATCTTTATCTCTGTTGCCTATTAACCACCAGTGGATTTTTTTTTTCTGTCTTTTTTTTTTTACTGGCGCGGTCCCACGCTGCAGCCATAAAATGGCAGATCTTTAACCCTTCCTGTGCCTGCGCGGCGCTGGATGCATTTCCACTGCTGCAGGACATGTGTTGCAATGCACGGTAAACCCCAGAGGCAATATAAACGTCTTAAAATGACCCAACGCGGCGGCCATTTTATCACGTCACGCCAACTACTGCAGATTCCACCTTGTATCCTCAAAATCTATATAGGGGGGGAAAAAATCACTCCATAAAATTACATGTCTTTTTTTTTTAATTAAATAAAAGTACAAAAAAAATACAGTATTGCATATTTGCAACATTTTTACTTGATGTCACACCATGTGCCTTGTAGCTTCTCTTAGCAGTGGTAGAACTGTCAAAGACACCATATCTGTGAGACAGTCCCCTGAAAAACAGACCTGTCGTCACATATCATAATAATAACTTTAAAGCTTTTAACTAGGAAAGGTATGCCCACACATTAATGCTGTGTTTTCCCAACTTAATGGTACTCATTTTATCCCCCTTTGCAAGGATGGAGGTCTAATCTGTCCCTGACAGGACCTGAACCTGCAACGCGGAGAGTTGAACACATTCTACAGTTGTTGCATTAGGCTTCTGAGCTTTATCATAACCCCATTTCATGAGAACTGTCCTCAGTAACCAATTTTTCTTGGATTATATTCCCTTGCTGAATCTCCACTCATGAAAAGAAAGAAAGAAAAAAAATGTCAAATTTTTATTTTTACTTTTAGGGTTTAAAATGCATAACTGTCCTAGATATATTCAGGATGCTTGCTTGATTAAAGCCATCTTGTGACCTGATATCACCTCACTTTAGCGTGATCTGCTGGCGGCCATGTTGTACACATGGCTGCAAAAAAAATATATATATATATATTGTAAAAGGAATTCCGATGTCGGAATAATTCCACAAATGCCTTTAATAACCCGTAAGTTTAAAAATAACAAAAAATATTAGAATGTAGTAAAAAAATAAATAAAAAAAGAATAACAAAAAACAGTGTGAGTCCTTGCATTAAAGATATAATTATTCACTTCTGCAGAAATAAATGTCTCAGCCAGAATGCAGGGATAACAATGACTGATATTAATTCCAATTTCAGCTTAACGCTGGGTGTCTTTACATTTCTATAATAAATAAATGTGCAACGTGAGTTACCTCGCCAGCCGCGGATAGATAACTGCTACTGCTGCAGAGCAAGAAGTCAACACACTACAAACCCACACACGTATAATACTAGCAAAACAAGCCGCTGGTTCCACGGAGAGACCACCGCAGGAATCTCTCCCGGTTTTTTTTTTTTTTTTGTGCCATCAAAGAAAAAATGGAAGTTCTGTTTAACTGGAAGATTACATCACATCGAGACATTTTAAATAGAAACGCTTTCGTGAAAGAATACAATTAAAGTGCCCTATTTAGGCCTCTTAGTTTGTATAGCTCGATCAGGGGGCTGACATCTTGGTTCAGAGAAAAAAAAAAGATCTGTCGGAACATTCTAAACAACATGTCTGCCCCCTGGGAGAGCTATACAGAGCATTTCTATTTAAAAATGCCTACATGTATTCGATTTCAGTCCAATTTTATACTGAATTTATTGCTGAAGAACTATAATATCACAGATAGCCAGTGTGAGGCTTGCTTCCTTAGCCATGCCTAGGGTTGCCACCTGGCCGGTAAAAAAAATTGGCTTGGGGCCAATGTGAAGTCTATGGAAGACGTAGCAAGGCCTCTATTTTTTTGGTAGAAAAGGTAGCAAACCTTACCATGACTCAGAGCACATTTATTGCACGGACATGTATGATATATTGGGCTACACCTGTGAGGGAATTGCAATAATCAGGCATTGCAGGGACACTCCAGGCATCAAACTAGCTGATGTCTCTTTTAGTGTTTAACTTGTACATCCATTTTTGCATATGAAATGCATACAGAGAATCATTGTTAATCTCCTTCAAGGTTTCCAGCTTATTCTTTGGAAGGAGTTGTAGATTTCAAGGGGGGAGAAAAACCTGCAAAATTTTTTTTTTTAACTTAAGTATTGAAACAAAATCTGAAACAAATCAGTTATTTTTTTTTTTTTTTGCAATTCCCTTCATAGCATGGTGAGAGTGCTAGGAGTTGTAGTCTTTATCATTTTTAGTGCAGGGGCTTGGCCATCCCCCGAGGTGTATTCAGTCACAAAATGTATGGATAAATCGGTTTCTTTTGAAATTAACCACAAGGAAAAGTGCTGCAAAATTGCCTGCTGAGGTTGATGGGAGTTGTAGACGCACCAGACCTGAATGGTGTTTTTAAAAGGTCTTTGTCACCTAAACATTGTTACTTTATGCGGTGAATGTAGAGAATAAACAATGACCAACAATAATCTATACATTGTGTCAGCAGAATTGCAGGCAAATGCATACATTAAGAAAAAAAATATGTCTCCTCTTCATGACATCACAAGGTGGCTTAATATGCAGATTTCTCATTGAGGGTAGTTTATCTGCATATTAGGCTGCAGGATGATGTCATAATCCGGAGACTCCACAGACACATTTAAAACACATTTTTTCTCCTAATTTAGGCATTTGTTTGCAGTTTTCCCAACACAATGGACAGATAATTTTCAATCATATTTTATGCTCAGTAAAAACAATGTTTAGGTGATACAGACCCTTTAAATAAAATCTGGACTATGTATGAGAAGACATGTGGGGTGATTCCCTGCTGAAGTGTAACAAGATGTGATGTGTGAGAGGCAGCTGTTAGATTCAGAGAGTTTTTTTTTCAATTTTTTTTTTTTGTAACATTGTTTTGTTCTTTGTAAGCTGTTTTCTTTTCCAAGAAAGTTATACTACATTTAAGTTCTAAGCATGCTACAGTATATTAGAAATACTCAATATACACTCCCATCACTCTGATCACACTCCCATCACTCTGATCACACTCCCATCACTCTGATCACACTCCCATCACTCTGGAAAAAAATATAAAATCTGTAATCCCAATTTCACTGGAATCCACAATCTCTCTCTTTTTATTCATTATACCAAAAGGTCAGGGTTGATATCGTCACAGGTGTTGCAGGGTTAAGGGAAGTCATTTGGTATAAATGTTTATACATTGAGATCAGGCTGTGGAGCATTCCTTCTGTTTGGAATGTCGTGACGTACCTTTAAAAACATGGACTCTTTCTCCTATGTCAGGAGTACTGGCCCCACGGCTGAAATATTGTTTTGTGTGTGATTTATAGGACTCGCTACTTAGACAAGACTTTTAAAGTACGGTGGGGGATGATTTCTTTGAAAAGCTGTTGGTTTAAATATTGCACATTTTCAAATGAGGTGGGGAAAAATTCAAAAAGATATTCTAACTCTGTAACAAACAGGGGATTTCCCTGAGCTGTACCTATTCCTCATTGTATGGCCAACAGATCAAGACAGGGACGATGATGCAGAATGGCCACTGTGGCCTAGAAAAAAAAAAAAGGAAGTACAGATTTGGTTTAAAAAAATATATTTGGGGGGGGGGGGGGGGGGAGTTGTTGTTCCTGAGTTAAAAAAAACTGTAAAATGTTAAAGGGGCTGTCTGGCATCCAAAATGCAGCTTCCACATATTAATGTGCTTTCAAAGTACTTTAAAATGCATGTTTTACATTTTGCATTGCTTAAAATATAAAATACTTGCAGCTAGAAGAAATTGTGAAATTTCAGCAGTTTGCAAGAAACCAGGACTGCCCACACTAGATGAGTAAAAATCATTTCCTTTTTTTTTTAATTTTTATTTTTTATTTTCATTAATGGAATATCATGCTTCTCTAGTAATGTCATGAGACGTGTTGCACTGTTAAGCGATCCTACTTTGTACAAGAACAAGTCTATTACAGTCCACACAATGTATTCTATTTCAGCAGCACAGGAAGTGACTAAATGAAACACAACTGTATATGCTCAGTGTCTATATAATCAGTGCTGCCGCACCTGCAGTAAACATGCAGAGTAATCGCTGGGGGAGGGCTTGAGTCAAATATTAAAAATGTTATTTATACAGAATGCCTGCATCAAATCACACTGGAAAAAATCCTGTGCACTATAGAAGCCGTGATCTTCATCTTGCACCAAAGTGAGTTTGGAGACTAGACTGACTTATTTTGAAGACTAAAAAATAGAAGGATAATAATCAACAGCTGTCGTTCCAGGAGCTCTGCTGGACATGAGTTATAGTGCACAGCACCTGGGCCACTAGCACTAGCCAGCCCCTGCTAAATGATTTATAAACAAAAACCCCTTTTTTTCCTAATTTTTTGAGATCTTGCTGTTGTGTTCATTCCCAGCAATGATCAGCAGCAAATTATTAGTCACCTTTTCCACAGCTAATATCTGCCAAATGTAGTCGGGAATAAATTATCTGCAGTGCATCTGTCCATTAATCACAATATACTCTTCTTTGAAATGTTAAGGAAGCCGGGGAGGGGCTTGTTAAACGCTTGAGAAAATGGGTTGAAACGGGAATCTTTCGGTTACGTTAAAAATAGATTAAAGGGAAAGTAAGTATTTTAAACCCAGTGGATTTGTTTTTGGCATGGTGTTACTCACCCTGAAAGGTTGAAATGACTTAATAAGTTAACCAGAAAATTAGGTTTGTAAGTTCTGATCAGGCAGAAACTATTCTTGTACCATCTGTTTATAAGACCCCCACCCACCTCTGCAAATGGGCCCCCGATTTAAAGGGATAGTAACCCCCCCCCCCCCCCCCTTTTTTTTATATTGCTGAAATTCTAATATCATCATGAGAAGTTTGGCTTGGACCAAGGACAGGATGATTTAAGGGGGCTTAGAGATATTGTTCCCACCAGCCTATGCAAATTGGCCTCTAATTTAAAGGGATAGTAACCTTGTTGTTTAAAAAAAAATTACATTGCAGAGAATCTTGAATTGGTTCCCTTGGGGCGGTGTCTCTATGGTAACCAGGGATAAGCAAAGAGTACACATAAAGACACCAGTGTCCATGGCAGGGTCATTATGATATATTCCATTGTATCATGTTTGACACTATCTAAGCTCCTCCCCTTTTGCTGTCATCACTTTTAGAATGTTGAGGTAGAATGAAGGTGCTCTCCACATTCCACAAACTAACACAACATTCTAAAAGGGGAGGAGCTGGCAGTTTTAGTATAAAATTAAGCAATGAAAGAAGGCTCTCTGTACATCTAACCACAGATATAACTGTATTTTTATAAGAGCAATTATTTAGGGGGAAAAAAAATGATTTTACATTTTGCAAAATAAGGAAAAAAAATAAAAAGTTTTATAGCCATTGATCCATTTAACATTTTTTTGATCAAGTGACAGATCTGATTGAACAGTTGGTTAAATCAGTTGCAATGCCAGGCGCTAATTCCTTGTTCATTCTTGGAGGGTAGCAAACACTGCTATTTGCACCTGTACAAACCGGAAATAAATGAAAAATGGCTTCAGGCTGGCGCAAGGCCTGCTAATGGGAATATAAATGGGTACTGGCTCTGCACACAGACACGCATACCGTTCACTTCTGTTTTTTTTTAGTAAATTCGCTTCCACCACCCCTGCTGGGAGGCGGCTGACCTTACTACTACCTCCGTTTCTCTCTAGTTGTGCTTACTCATATTTCCCATGAGCTTGAAGCCCCTGGGGTCCCGGAACATGACCTTTTTTCCTGGCACGCTTCTTTCGGCGAAAATATGTGCCTTTCTATAAATATTTCCTAAATTACAAACAGATGCACCCGGGGCTAAATAAGAGCTAAGTATTCGGATCCACAGAGACTCTGGATGAAGATTGCTCCAAATATATCCTAATGCATCACTGATGGGCTTCCACAGATGAACTATTGAGCAGATACCCACTGTGGGCTTTGGAAGGGTAGAGGTAAAAATACTGGGGTTTTAGATTCCCAGTAGTTTGTGGAGTAATCTGAACAAGGTAGTGACCTTAGGATACTGTGCAAATAATTAGGCAGCATTTGCAACACAAGATGGAGTTTCGCAGAGGTACAATAATAATCGATATTTCCAGAATCGTTAAGAAAACAATGACCCAAAATACAGCGCTCTAACGTGATTCTGTCTATAGTCCAGTGTCCTGTAGGCTTCCCATTTATCTGCATAGATAGTTATGAGTCAAAAAACCATTAATCTTCTTTAAAGCTAGTTTTCAGTCGCGTAAGATTTTTGTGTGTGTGTGTGTGTGTGTGTGTGTGTGAGAAAGTTACTGTTAGCTGTAACCAAGTCTTTCGCTGTGAAGTGGTAACATGGCCTGATTAGGTAAGGTTGTCTAAGGTGATGAGACCCATAACAGAGCTACACCGCGATATCTTCCATGAGTGACCTACATTGTATAAGACACTTGACCAAACTTGGCAAAACAAAATGTCAGATATACACTGGTAAGCTGTACTCTACTGCTCCAACTCTAAATGGTGGCGCCCAAGGATGACATCACACCGTGGTGCGTTCAGTCAAAAACTTAGTAGAAGCACATGATGAAGCAGAAGAGAGATCTGTGCCATCAGAGGCACAGACCTTACTGCTCCCAAAGCCTCAAATGCCCCAAGTCTGAGTGATGGCGCCCAATGATTACATCACAGCTGGGTGCCCTCAGTCACGAACTTGGAGGACCCACATGATGAAGCAGAAGAGAGATCTGTACCATCAGAGGCACAGATCTTACTGCTCCCAATGCCTCTAATGCCCCAAGTCTGAGTGAAGGTGCCCAATGATGACATCACCGCTGGGTGCCCTCAGTCACAAACTTGGAGGACCCACATGATGAAGCAGAAGAGAGATCTGTACCATCAGAGGCACAGATCTTACTGCTCCCAATGCCTCGAATGCACCAAGTCTGACTGATGGCGCCCAATGATTACATCACAGCTGGGTGCCCTCAGTCACAAACTTGGAGGACCCACATGATGAAGCAGAAGAGAGATCTGTACCATCAGAGGCACAGATCTTACTGCTCCCAAAGCCTCGAATGCACCAAGTCTGAGTGATGGTGCCCAATGATGACATCACAGCTGGGTGCCCTCAGTCACAAACTTGGAGGAACCACTTGATGGAGCAGAAGAGAGGTCTGTACCATCAGAGGCACAGATCTTACTGCTCCCAATGCCTCTAATGCCCCAAGTCTGAGTGATGGCGCCCAATGATGACATCACAGCTGGGTGCCCTCAGTCACAAACTTGGAGGAACCACTTGATGGAGCAGAAGAGAGGTCTGTACCATCAGAGACACAGACCCCACACTTCTCTAACTACACAACTGAACCGCAAAAAGTACCAATGTGGAGGTCGCAACGAGGGAAAATCCAGAACTTGAAAATCCCTGGAATTGCTTAAAGCAAAGTCCGTGATCAGGTTTTCCACAAGCATTACCTGGAGCATTACCCAGGAGCAGGATGAAAGGGTTAAGAGGATAATGCTTTAATTCTTTAGCAATTAGGCAGGGGAGCTGGGACAGAAGGTAGATCTAGGTTAATAGAATGACATGTCCCCCCGCGTCGGGGGCCTGTCCCAGTTCTGAAGTCACCTGCTAGGCTCTGTTAACCCTTCAAGGCCACAGCGGAAAGAAAAGTGTTTGGAAGTTTGTAGAGTTATGTGGGGTATTCCTCTAGATGAAAGTCTGGGAGAGCTTTACACTGAATATGTACAGTAAATCATATAACAATACCAAGGATAGGATTGCAGCATTGTGAATCCATGAAATAAAGGGAATTTGGGGAAACAAATTGAAATATGTGCAATATTTGTAACTAATTACACTGCACACCAAAGAAAATAACAGAAGACAACGCAGAATAAGATTGGGCTTACGATCCTGAGTCCTGCTGTCCCGCCAAGCTCTACCTATGTCTCGAAAAATGGGACGATGGTAGAGCTCGCGGGACAGGTCCCAAAATCAGGGGTCATTTGGGTGCAACCTGGCGTCGCTGCCCAGCCAGTAATTCTATGTAGGTAATAGGATGGCTGGTATTTTTTGGAGGAAAAGGTGGCAACCCTATGTGCACCAGGAACATGTGACTCCCACCCCAAGCACACGCGTGATCTCACCAGCGATGGCTTCATTATTTTCGACGGAGAATCCGCTGGGCATGTGCCGTACAGACAGTACAATAGAACTGGGGAACCTGCAAAAACCCGAGCCAATGGGTGGAGCATAATATTGATTAACTCTGCCTGATTGAGCATGCGCTGCCATATCATACCATTCCCAAAAAAGCAGGACAGTTGGGAGGCATGCCATGTGCATTAAAAAAAAAAAAAAAAAAATAGACCATTTTAATAAATGCAAACTCTCTAAATGATAGAGTTGGATTAAAATCCTTTCATTGGAACACCTTGTTCTCTCTCCCTGGGAAGTAATACACCAGTCGTATCCTTGTCCCAACATCTGCACCATTATTTACTATATACAGTACATATTTTACTTTAACCCTTAGCTACCTGGAAACTTATAATATTACCCAGGAGTGCAAGGCCTGGATTGTCTAGTAGGAAAGGGTGTTCAATAGTTACACACATAGCTCTCTCCATAGGGCTAAAAATAACCCCCATGTACTTCTCTCCTGTCTATATTTTGTAGGAGCTCTGAGTGTTTGGTCTGTCACAGAGCTCCACAGCATTAAAACTCGGAGGAATGTTGCTTTAAAGGGCAGTATATGTGTTTAGAAACTGGTCTAAAAGAATAACTTTATTAAATAAATAGTTGTGCACTGGTAATACCATCTGGAATACAAATATATATAATAATGGTTATAAGGTCGCTTCCAAAAAAAATCTCTCTTCAATCCTGCTAGGGTTGCCACCTGGCCGGTATTTTACCGGCAGGCCGGTAACAAAAATTGGCATCAGGCCAATGTTAAGTCTATGGAGACAGTACAAAGGCCGGTATTTTTTTGAAGAAAAGGTGGCAACCCTAAATCCTGCGGATGCACATATTAGGATTAACTGTCCCCTGTTTATGACATCATCACCTTGTGGCTTGTTAGGCTGATTATACAATTCTGACTCAAAGTAGTTAATTTTCATATCAAGCCATACAGTTATGTCATAAACAGCAGACACCACAAACACCACAATTTAAAACACAATTTTCATTTCATCTCTGCATTTGCTGACACACAGTATAAATCATTTTTTTTTATGCTCTACAGTTACATGTTTTGTAATCAGATCAAAAACGACCAGGAATTTAGACAACGCCTCTTCCCGCTAAACTCACTGTATCCCGGAGACAGCTTGTTAACCTGACTACTTGGCGTTGGGTATTTTTACCCAGAAGCCTTTTCACACAGCTCACCCTGGGATATTACGCAGGGAAAACTTGGCTGCGGTGGAAGGTGTTTCTTTGTTTTGTTTTGTTGTTTTATCCAGGAGTTAGAAAGCAAAATTG